>JTDE01002395.1:53059-75916 GCA_014338405.1 Paragonimus skrjabini miyazakii
CCTGTGTTGAGTTATTTCGCCGAGAGTTGGGATACTCGCACCTCCGGCCTGACAATCCACCAAAATATAACTACCTTTTGATTTCTGTGGTACGTTTGATCGGTTTTTTCTAACCGTGTGTGAGACCAGACCAAAAGTTTTGACTTCGTTTGCCAGTGTTTACTTGTGTGTTAGATAACCTGGGTAGCGGTCACCTTATGTTACACTAAATTGTTTGACTGGTATATTCTAATGTCTAATAATTCATCCTGTGAAGTAATTCTCTGGAATATTTTGTTGTATTCCGTTGACGATAGTGGAAATGAGGGGTTCCGTAGTGGATAAAACGAACCTCCTGATCGTATTATCTTCCTAACCCTGCTGATAGGCCGCAGCTGGTTCGGATGTCGCCAAAGGTAACAATGTTTACGTTTGACTCCCCACACCGTTGGTCAAATCATCCAGGCTACTTCGCCATTATAAAGTAACGGTTGTATCTACCTGTTTGGTGTCTACTGTAGCTTTATTCTCCTTGAGATGATAACTCAATGTTAGCGACACTGGTTACCAAGTACCCGGCTGCTTATTCGAACTTCCATTACCTCGATTGTTCCCGGTTAGTTTTCGGCAGCTTGCCTATGTGTAATTCACACACCCCTACTCAGCCCGTCGCATAACAGTAAATGTCAAACTGAAAACCTAACCTAACGTAACACTTTTTTTGACTGGCCTATTCTTTCAGCTCCCTGGTCGACTTTTCCAGCTTCTGTGGGTGAACATCTTGGCCCCGTGGATTTTTGACCCCAATCAAGGACCTCAGGTGAATGAGAAAAAACAACAAAAGTTGGAACGCAAAATGCGTCGCATTGGTCATCTGTCTCAGGGACGTACTTCTTCTGGTCGTACTTGACCTTCTTGCTGTGCTGCTGTTGCCGTCATGTTCTGAGGTGTGTGCATATGATCTGATGCACAGTCCCCCCCCTGTCATTGAGCTGTGAGCCTCATTTGTGTGTGTACATTGTTTCCACTTGTGCCATGTACAGCCAGTCGCACAATTGTTCGATTTTTTTCCATTCCCTTTTCTCATGGTGTCTGTTTTGAATTTCCATCGTTTGCTATGGACTCGCTTTTCATACGTCGCCTGTATTGGGCGGAGTGTATATTGTGAACAAACGTGTGTAACACTACTTCCAACCGATTGGTCATTGCTAATTTCCCAGTTGTTGGGACATAATGCAGCTGTTCTAAGAGCTCTCCGTGCCGTCATGCTAACAGGTTTTATTTTGTTATCTGGAATCCACTGCTGGTCATGTTCTGAAGCTATGTAACGTTCTATGTCCGATTACTAGGCTGGTTAAAATGTTACCGGTCAATAGTATTCAAACGTACATACCCCAACTGAGAAATTACTGTTTGCGCCTAGGTTGGGAAATTCTTTTATTCAGCGCGCATCCCTAAACTAGGCCCTTTCGGATTCGATCGGATTGTTACTCGATATGACTGTCACTTTATCACACCACTTCCCGAGTCCAACTTCCATTGAATGGATAGAATTTCGCAAGTTCTTTTCCAAAGAGTTGGTTCCAATGACCACCAGTGAAGTGGCGGACTGCTGTGTTGACTTTGTTAGGTCTTATCAGCACCTCACGTACGCTGGAGACTTGAACTCACAGCCCATAAATAAGCATCAGATCGGTGGTCCAGACATACTCTAGACCACGGAATTGGAAGGAGGTATATCTGTTAGTATGCTTGGTTGGTATGCCTTTTTTCACATTCGTTTGTGGTCGGCCTGCAGACGAGTAATCTTCCACCGTCTCCCCGGAAAAGTACGTGCGCAGTGTTAATGAGACTGAACTAGATCCAAACCATTGTCCAACTGTTTGTTGGTACGAGTTGTTTACAAAATTTCCCAACCCCTCTTATAAGCCTGGCGGATACTTAACCTTTTGCAGTCCAACCACAAACCACTGGTTTGGTTTTAGACCATGCGCAAAGAAAGCGCAGCAGCTAAGGAAAACTGCTTCAGTGTCGTTGATTCTGGACCGTACGGGCAATGCTTCACATCAGATTAACGTGCACATTCGCGCAGACGTAGTCAAAGTAGATCGAAGCGTATATGGTATATGTCCCGTGGAACTGGACTCATAGTACCGTGTGTCTGGAGTCTGTAGTTGGGCAAAACATAACTGAATCGGATATACAGTAACTGCAGTTTCTGTTTGTCCCGTCCTTTTGAAATAACTATTTCATCTTGCAAATTTGGACATAGCAGACAAAAGACGGAGATGACAATTTATGCTCTGGCACACTTCGCTTCGTGTCTACTGGTGTTTGCTATAAATTCGAAACCAAAAGTCCAAAACCAGTCCGGTTGGTACCAAGGCAGTATCAATGTCACAAACAGTTCTTTTTGTACGCACAAAATGGAGTGCAGGTGTCTGATTGCAGTGGCCTCGGCGTATCGTAGCAAACGTTTGTTTCGAGTTGTGAACAGAAAATGAAACGATCTTAATGAGTCCATCACAGGTCGCGTCATCAGGTGATGCCGCAAGAAGAATTAGACTGTGTACTGCAAATGGGCTTGAAAACTCTGAATCATGACCTAGCCGGAAATATTTGTCAATCTGCTTGATATTACGAAACTCAGACCTCGAGTGATGGTTCTTGGCCGGTTTGAAAAGTGAATGGTGTGACCCAGTAGATTTACATCCTGTACCTGACATCCTGGAGGTACGATGGTGAATTGTCTAGTGAACCACCCTGACTTACCGCTTTGAACTGAATGATTTTTGCTCGGGCAGTAGGCACCACTGGATACGATGTGAGTTGACACGTTTATTCAGCGTTTAAATGGGCGACCTTAAGTTAAATGAATGGGTATTATCAACCCGAATCTGGTATTTCAGTTGTTTGGTATGAAGAAACAAATGTAACAAACTTTAGATTTCATGTTAATCACGTTAAAGTGTCTCTCAGACTCCGTGCTTCTGAGTTAATTCGGATGGACAGTCCTTATAATTTGGAATAATCCTCTCTGTCTGGCTGTTACCTCGTTTACACCGGACAGATACAAGATATTATTACCAACGAGGAATTTTCTTGACAGTCTCAGCTTGATCAGTTTCATAGTTGCCCAAGTATCATGTGTTGTATCCGTATAAGTGTGCAATCAGCAGTAGGCCTTACAAACTGTCACAGCGGTCGAGAAAACTTGCGACTCAGAAGGAGTACAAACTATATTGTCATTTACAAGCTGTAATGTCATTCTTAAGTGTGTGGACGAATGAGTCGATAACCTTTGAAGGTGCGACCAATCAGAACGCAGCTTGAGTCCTAACACGAGCATGGGACACGCAGGTTGCCTTGACGCCTGAACAACACCATGGTAGGTGGAATTACCTGCATACTCGGAGAAAGAAGAATCCGCGCCTAACGTTCCTCGATATGTCTGTCATAAACAAAGCTGATGCCAAACTTGAAGCTACTGTCCATTGTAATCCGACGACAACAACTGATGTCATTCCCGTGTTCACCAACAACCACTCAGCCTACCATCTTAAAAGCTGCTTGCGAACATTTTTCAGACATGCACTGCAACTCATCCGAGCATAAAAGACAAGAACGAGAAAATCTGTTCAAACTGCTCATTTCCATTGGGTACCCCAGCGGTTTGATCGTCAGAGGGTTCACAACAACTGAACATGCAGGACCTGAAACGCGAATGATAGTGCCATATATTCACGCCACCACTGAAGCAGCACAGGATGATCCAATCACTGGGCATCCAAATATCATACAAGTCAAACTCAACACTCCGTTCAGCTTTAGTGACCGCCAAGGATCGTGTAGAACCATATGAACAATCTGGCGTGGTCCATGTGATTCTGTGTCTCGGGTGTGACCAACAGTATGTGGAAGAGACAGGCAAACAGATGCGTGCACGAACACAAATTGGCGATGCGACGAGTCGATCTTAGGTTGCAACCACGGCATCACTAGGCGGATAAGTCACGGGATCGTGCGGGCAAAAAAGAAGGGAGAATGGCCTGCACATAATCGATTCACTCGGTACATAGATGCAGACAGACACGACGCCAGCGTCGTTGATAGTGAAACGAAATACGTGCGACAGAAGAACACGGTGAACGGGAGAACAATCCCATTCTGGCATTCGTTTTTCGTTATATAGCGAATCCTAGTGTGGATTTGAAACGTTGCAATAAATCGTTCCCTACTGGTTATGCCTCTTCCCATTAGTTTAAATACAAACATACATATGACACCACCGGAGCTCTCGAGGTTTGCTAAGAAAATTGTAACTTAAAGTACACATGATTAAACATTATCTAAAATTATGCTTGGGTTTTCAGTATTTACTGCATTGACCAATTCACCCTCATGGTTGCAGTAGTGGTTACACGTCAGAAGTTTACTTCGTTGTACAGTAAGTTGTGCACACTATTGTTCATCCTTCAACGAAGTTATACAGTCATTACTTTATTCAACAATATTTCCCTCGGTAGCAAGTTCTTAAAAGCTAATTTTTACAGCAAAAACGAGCACATGCAATTAGACAGTTTTAGACTACATTTCCTTTGAGCATCTTTCGTAGGGAATTATGTACAAAGTGTAACAAATAACCGAGAAAAATTATATGATCACCCTGAATTGCCATGGTTCTTCTAAGCTGTTAGGTATGTAGTCAGTCTCTAAGTGGAACCGTTGACCAACACATAGGGTCTCCATTTTCGCAAGCCCTAAACAGTCACCAGAAATTCCCTTCCTCTGAACATTCTCTCTGATTTGCGCACTGGGGCTGCCACAACTGTCATCAGCGGTTGAACTTCGTTCTGACTGAACCTGTAGTCGAACGATACCGGTTTTTCTTTCATCATATGTGACTTGGAATCGCTGGTCCGTAAGTACTGTCACGCACAATATAACCGAAACACTCACTGGGTGCTCTGTCGTATTATCGCTATGAGTGATATTGTTTCCGCTGATAGCAACAACAATGCTGGGCGGTCCATCCGGAATTTTGAGCATCAGTTGTCTATATATGAATCGGCGTCCAACAGCCTGGGACTATACGTTTGGACCGATACTGCTTTGTCTAGCAGTAGGGAGACGTTTTGCCTAGATCCGGTTGTTTGTTTGGCACGTCACTATCCTGACTGTGAATATCCCTATGCTCTGCAACTTAACGAAGTTTTCAGGGAACGTCGGAACAGTAGCGAGTTTATTGACCATAATCTCATGAAACCTTTAGAAGTCAACGCAAGATCGAGATTTCTCGTCGAGTTTCACCAAAACAACTAGGGATTTGAACAGCTTACAGGTTTCCTCGCTTATCATCTACAATAAATGCATCGGAATTCTTCCGGTGTGAAATAACCCGTATAACTTCGGTTCATTTGGAATTTCAAGCTCAATCCATTCGCGAAAGCTTCGTGGGGTCTTGGTTAGTAATGTACAATTTCTACGATTTGTAAATAGCTCTGTCCAGTTATCGGGTCCTATCGTTTGATATTAATTTAGGTGCATTTCCAACAATCTGTCCAAACTGTGGTTCACGCTCCTTTTTCAGCGAAATTAATCCATACACACTCTGTCACAAGCTTTTCGTCTTCCAAGGCATTCACGATGGTCGCTACGGGCTGCTTCCCTTATAGGTTGGTGTGCCTCATGTGGAATAAGGAACTACTGGCCGACGACCGATTCGAACGTCATACTTTACCTGACCATCAGTCATGTATATAGCTTTGCCCTGTTCAAACGACCATTACGCCTTTGTCAAATCCCTTGGGTAACTCTCATCGTGTGGATCATTTGTTATCTTAGTATTGACTACGGTCCTGTCGCTCATACTAGTCACGAGATTTCTGACCCAGAACGAAAGACAACCAGTCGACTATCGATTTAAATATCACCGTTTCTTTTTCAACGAGAACACGCTTTATCGGTGTTCAGATTTGCCACATCTGTAATTTTTTCCCCCATTCCCTTCACCTTCAACGCCGCTACTTTTGAGCTAGCTTTCCCACTCCGGTCCGAAGTTCATCCTTTTAGGTGGCTTCTTTGACTTCATTGGTAGTGCAGTAGTTATCGACTGACATCTAACAAGTTTCATTAGCCAACTCTTCCAAAACCATAAGGTGAACAGTAATGACAATACTGTACCATTTTCGGATAGTTGATTACATCCTGTCCATGAGCTGCCTCATCAGCATGCCTTGTTCCGACACTTCCTCCAATTCATGCAGAGCGCTTGACAATGACACGCCGTAGACATTCGGACGTTAAACTCAACCGCCGCATTACGTCCTGACAACCAACGAGTTACCAAACCCATGTTACAACACCTTCGCGGAAGCGCATCCTACTTTGTGAGACCTTTTCATGCCTTTTCCAGAATCATCTTAGCTGTACCCTTGAGGACTGTCTACGGTGCTGCCAGCTTTGTCTGGTCAGCCTTGACTCCGACCACTTCGAACACGTCCACAGTGTCTCTCAAAGAGCCCCGGACGTTCCTAGCTTCAAAAAGCTACAACCATAGAATCTTTCTATCCAATCCTGATCATGGCACCAACTGCTGTGAACGAGTAACACAAGAACGACTTGTCCGATGCTTCAACACTGTTGGCATATGCCTCAGTGACATAGGGGATATTCATACTCACTTGCACGTACTACTAATTACGAAGATAATCAAGTGTCAGCACCTACTTGGTATATGGAAAACAGTATCCTTTTATGTTACTAATGAGTAGTTTAGCAGATTTTATTGTTGTTCTTTGTAGGTTGGTCTTTGATTTTTCGAATATTTCAATAGTTTTGCACGAACATTCTTCTAGCTGATCACAAGTAATATCGCTTATCTCTACTTCGATTGAGCCCGTGTTCTGCAGTGTAAACCACATGTTTGTCGCTTCGGCATTGTGCATTGAAAAATTGGCTTGCTAAAACACTCAATGCCCAGTGGATATTAGGTCGAAGTGGTCGGTACACCAGATTATGCACATTATATCCTTTCCAGAAAAATTCAGTCACATTTATCGTTGAGAGTGAAGATTCCTCAGACCATCAATTGACCAACTCCATTTGATGCCGTCTAAACACTGTCGGGTCCCTTCCAAACTCGTGTTGAATATGTAATCATTCAAGTTCACTGAAATACTAATGTCCATGATGCATGTCTATCTGTCTTCAGATTCTATAGTCAATTCCTCTGGAACAGTTGACGTCCAACTGTCTGCTGATATCATTTATACCCAATGCGTCATTCGAAGTCGTTTTTACTCTCTCTCTCTTCCACTTTGAGCAAGACAATCTATCCTTAGATCATTTTTTTAGTATACAGTGGAAACAGTATGAAATTGATTCATTGTTTATTCATATCGCCTGACTAGTCGCGTTATATCTCTGAAAGTCGAATATTGCCACTAGTAAGCTCCATGATGTAGGTTTCTCCGGGTGTTAAAATGAATTATTCACAACTCATAGATAACTGAAATCTTCACTCTATTATTCTAAGGAGAATCCACTGAATTCTCGTGGAAACTGTGTACAATTTGCTTAATCGACTTCCCTTCTCGTTAACACATTCAAACAGACGTTTTTCATTTTATCTCAATCCAGAAGTTGAAACGAAAGACTATCGTGTTTTATCAAGACATACGATATGTGGAGGTCAGCTGTCTGTGTTACATGTGTTAGACATTTAAGGCAAAGATGGCCTCCTTCGAGTGCCACATACTATAGTTAGTTGGGTTCAATTTGCAAGTAATTAACACATTTGTAAATGTTCATATTATCAGATTTATGTGACTACCTATCTGAATGGCTGTCAAATGTCAATCCGGTTCACCTCGGTTTTATCCTTCGGCATGAGTTTTTACCGTTCATTAGGCAGATGTAAAAGTATAATGCTATAATGCCTTTTAATTCTACTGCCAACCGTCAAAAATAAACATTCGCATTGAGAATTAGCTTGGGTAGGCCCGTAATCTGGTTGACAGAGTTCAACATCAATAGTAAATCAAATTACATTTGCCTACTCAGACTCATTTCTAATACGACCACTTGTGGATTGACCTAATACGTACGCAAAAACAAAGGTATACGCTGAACCATGCCGTTTGTGGCCACTTGTATCCCCGCATCCTCGTGATACTGTGTAAGAGAAGTATAACGATTCCATATAGAAAACTATTTATCATTTACAAAATATTGATTTGAACATGTTATTGGGAGAGACTAGAAGAGCACATGCGTGCGTTTGACTATGCCCCGTTGGTTGTTAATCGCGTTCCAATGAGACAATCCTTGACCGTAGGCCAAACCTTCTGGACCAACAACGCAGCGACCGATCAGAGTGATGGTATCATTGATACGTCGGCCAGAACGCGCGAAAACACTCAGAATCAAACACACCTGACTTAGGTGCTCCTCAACCAAAAACTGCATTCGCTCACCTAATAGAAACTCCGCAGCGTTGGTAGTCAATCGCGCAGATGGGTTTGATTTTTGAATGGAGATTAGTTTTCGATTGGAGACCAAGGCGGCACTGAGTAGGACACATCCTGTAGAAGAACAAATTAAGAGGTACTAAATCCGGATAAGCATCCGTAAGATTCCAATCGTCATTACTTTTTTAACAGATGAAACTGTGATTTTCTGTCAGTACGCAGTAGTAGCCTTCCGTTACTCAGAAGAGATCTGCTCTCACCAGGATCTCTATCTCTGCCTCGCGACTTGAAATTTCATGTCGTAATTGACAAAATGTACACTTGAGAATCGATGAATTGACGGATTGTAACTTTCTCTGGTTAACTGCTGGAGATCACTACGCATTTGAATACACAGTTCACGGATCATAATCAACAGGATTCACGTTTATAATCGAGTGTCGACACAACACTATGCAATATCTCACTGATTACCCCCTCAAGTAGGTCTCAGGAAGAACACTGACGTTAGAGTGGTATCACTACAACGGTGGTGCATTCCGTGATGAATCATTTTTATGCTTCCCACAACAGAACTTAGCATTACGTGTGCATCACGCCAAGTTCAGATTTAATTGTCATAACGCCTTTTGAATTTCGACATTTGTTCATACAGCGTGCGTATTATTTATTACATCAGGTTACTACTCTCGCCGCCTGCGGTAAACCGATTACTTTTAATTAAAATTCATAACTTACAATATTTCAGCATACACGATTCCTCCGTTATATCCTTCTGAGCATTGATCTAGTCGCGTCCTCATACAGCCTACTTGCGGTTCACTGCTTTTGCTGATGTTTGTGCTAGTTGGTAGCATCATGCAAACGTCAGTACATCCGTCAAAAGTTTTATATGAAACCACCAGTCAGTGTCCATAAGAATTCCCGAAGTATCTGCGAAAAGCAATTCAAACTACCGATAACACAACCGACGCATTACAAAATGACACATTACAAATGACCCTGTTTAGCGCCAATAATTGTGTACAATCAAGCACAGCTAGGAAGGATGAACGGCAGTAGTCAATGATCCCGGTATGTGCTTCCTAAAGGACCGTAACACATATACGTATAAATACTTCTGCCTGTTTGTTTACTCACCTCCCTTTGTATCAGTACATGTTATATATATATATGTATATATATACGTATATATACATACATATATATACAAGTGGAAGTAAGCAAGCGAGTAAATAATCATGTGATAAGAACTGATCTGTGACGGAAAGCTACTGTTACTGTTCAGTCGGGCTGGTTATTAAATTGCCATATCTATTTGGACTTCTCTATACTAAACAAGCTATCAGTCATGCTTTTGGCTGTTGAACGTCCTCGGTTTATGATCACTGGAAAAGAACTCTGTGAGAGATCTGCATGAGAAATTATTAACAGTTTCTATTGATCTGGTAGTCAACTGACAATACATAGTGTCAAACTGTGTATTGCTTTTCATCACTACAGGTTGATTCCTTTAACATGAGACGAAACATACACTGTAGTTAAAAAATATTTGCAACATAAGCATTACATGTATAACCGTCCACATTCACCAAAAGCATAGGTTCAGCTTTTTGGCTTTTGTCATTCACGAGCTATAATTTTCCGGTTAATAGCAAAATTACACCCGTTGCTATATATGAACAGCAGATGATGAAGTTTGCAAATGAAAACTTGTTTACGAATTATTTTGTCATTTATCTCAGTTCCAAAGAAGTTTGTAACGGTGTTTTGCTGTTAATAAAACTCACAGAAACCGCACAAAAGTTCGACGTGCCTCTAGTTCTGTGATTATTCATAATTTTCTCTCGACAACTATACTGGTCAATAGACTTTACTGAGTGTAAGGTCAACTCCAAACATTGCTCAACAATGAGTTATTATCTGCAAACGTCATTACCTGTCATTCACAAATTGTGATTGGCAGTCGATGTTTACCGCGTACTTATGCGTGGTGAGTGGCAACAACCGCAGAACTGGTCGTTGACTTCTGGTGAATTGTGCTCACTAAATACACGTTATCTATGTTAATGTTACTTCATAAACTCGTAAATCATTTGAGATCTTAAATTAGACCGAGGTTTTGCACATTACTCACAAGTATTGTTTACATCCGTACTGATCCAAGGAATTCGTTAAGTTTTAGATGAAGGGCGAGACCAATGCGCAAGTATGTCACTATCTTGAACACATTATGTTTCACGACAGCTCACTAGTCGGTTCTGTTTTATGGGTAACTGCACAACCTATCAACCCTGGGCTGTTAGTTCAGTCGCAGTGTTCGATAACAACATTTCATTGAAAAGGACTGAAAACGTACGTGTTCCTTTAGGTAGGCAGATACCAGTGCACTTCAAAGGATTTAGAGTAAGTTTCCCCGTCTCCAGACTATACTGAATCCCAACTGTCAGATCGCCACGGTCAGCTGTTTCCTGTTAAATTGTTAGAAAATGTGGAGTTTGAGTTACCTACTCACATTTTCATAAGTAATCTACTTCACATTGCAAAACAAAAAACCTTAGGGTTTAGACGCTGGAAGTTAACAGTGATTTGCCAACCGCCCAACGAACAAGTACATTTGGAACGGTTAACTTAAGATTCGATATCGCTATGTAGACCGGGGTAGCAATAAACAAAACTCCTGGTGAGGTGTAGGGGATATTGACTTCTAGTGAACGGTTTGAATCTACACATGGATTGATACATAAATTGAACGATATTCCGTGGATTGAAAACACTTAAAATGGACACCTTTTGGAAGCAACCAAGTTTGACGTGAACATTTTCCGTCGATCTAAAACAGTCATTGACAAGATTAGTAAAATGAAAAGATCAAAGTTCATCGAGGTGCACATAAAAGAAGTACCGAGAGAAAAAATAGGCGACAAGTGTGCCAGGAAGATGGGGGCATTTCGGCATTTATTGCAGCAACCGCCACCAGCAAGTTACTGGCAATATATACAAGCGGGTTTATTCTTGCTTTTCTATCTCCAATGTAGTTTATGATTATGTCCGTTTTTTGTGAACACAGACATATGGGCAAAACCAATAAGGTTTTTCTAACTGAAATAACCAGCCACATGGTTAGCGGACGACATGCCATTGTCGATTGAACAACTCGATTGACATTTTAATATATCAATCAATTGTCAAATACTGTTCAACATGTGAATCCAAATGCACTGTTCAATGTAGCTAAGCGTACAATATAGCAGTTATTAACTAAACCCAAGGAAACTCTACTAATCTGTAATTTCTATTAGCAACTTTTTTGTGAGACTATCGGGCACTATGGTTCTGCCGTGCTCTTAGAAGTAGAAGTAGAAATTATACGTTTTCATTTTGGCATGAATTTTGTTACTTTCCCGATATAAGTGTGTATATTGAATAGGAACACTTCGCATGACATTTGTTTTCAAATCAGCATTTTCCAAAGTGGACAAGTCGAACCCCTTGATTTACTGTGTGCTTAATGTAAAGGAGCACTGGAACATGGGAACAGTGTCAACAATGGCAGTTATGTTCAACTTTTGATATTAATGTTCCTGACCAGACAAGCAGTAGTCTGCGTTTTTAGCACAAGTAAATGTCCAGTAAACACCAAAAATTTCTCACAGCTCAGGAAAATATTCAGACAGCCGAAGTACAAAATAACTGTCACATATTTCAGAATGAAACTCTAGTCCCAGGCCTACACGCTGGTAGCCCCAGTATGTGTTCTTGTATCCATGCATTATTAATGTATTACTTGGTAGTAAATATTTCGAGTTACTCAAGTGGTTGAAGTTGAATCACACAAACTGATAATATTGTAGTAACTGTATACAGTTAGACGATTGAAAATCAGCAATAACTAAACCAAATTTGTTTTCGAAGCTATTGATGTGTAGAGAATGGTTCAATTCAGACAGTGAGCCGGTGCATTAGAAATGTAATAATCGTTTCTATAATATATTTCCGATGAGCAGGTTTATAATAGATCAAATGTTTTGTAAGATAGGAAACCACTTTCGGATTTGTCTTTTCTATTACGAAATACGACATGTAAAACAGAAATGCATAGTTCAACCAGTCATAAAGGCAGACTTTTTATATGGTATTTACAAGTAGCTAATCACTAGTGGTAAAACACATATGAACGCTTTACTTTCTCTGATGAGCTGTCTGCATCCAGACTTTACGTTTCATGAGATTGTCAAATGCCCATCAACAGAAAAATGGATGGATCGACAGAATTAGTCATAAAAGTGATCTGCTAAGAATATAAAATCCGACTGTTAAATCGCCATATTTTCGATACAAATTTTCTCTAAATAACTCATAAAAATTCACCAACACTAGTTATACAGTTAGTTTACTCCCATACATTTCAAGAAGAGAGTAATTTCACGGGTGCCATTTACAAGGATCACTCACGTCTGGTGGAGGTGAAATTGGTCGAACAAAACGCAACACTCGGATGACCTCGTTTGCTCCATCACTTCCATTTGTCGACTCCCTGTCGGATTCATCCGTGTTCCCCTTAGATTCTGGTATCAGATTGGAACGCCCCAATGACGAATTTCGCAACTTGCGGTCGTCACCAAGAAAGTAGTCCCAAATCTTCTGGCTTAAAGGAATGCGCACAGAACCTAATAATTGCGACCTTCGCCAATGCGGTAGGAACATGGTCGAACCACTTCCGTAAAGTCCATCAGCTTTCAATGCATCTCGCTCCTTCAAGTCCAAACGAAGTTCTAACTGATTAGCAGGCGATATATTAGTAAGGTTCGAGGACAGTGGCGCTCCAAAACGAAGAGACGGCTTTGCTTCGGAGTAATTGCCGGGTAGCCCCGTTTCCAGTGTAATCGCGTGCCAGAATACAGGTGAACGGAATGCACGTCGTACCGGCGTACTTCCGCAGCTGACGGATGCTGCGGCCCGGGTTAGCGTAAAGGCATGAACGCGCTCTGATATGAAACCTCGCGGCCGTGAATTTAGTTGGTCTAATGACAGTACGGACTCCGAGGTACTGTTGGAACCTGTACGGGGAAATCGAATTTCGCGTGGGCACATGGATTTTTATGATGGATAGTGGATAACGCCTAAATAAAGTATAAAATTGGCTTTTTAGTTCAACAATTTGATTTGTGCAAGAGGTGTCAAAACTAAGCGCTACGTGACTCGAGATGAGAACTTCAGTATTTTTTATATATCTGAATGCTTTGCAAATGAGCATAAATTATATACGACCTTAAAACAAGTCATGGAGAAAGGGGCGAACGGCCACAATACGTTCAAAATAACTACTGACTCAGTTTTGTAGCCAATTATTAAAGTGGGGCAATGTACCTGCATGAAGAAATTGCAGGTATAGTGCCCCTCGTTTGCAAAGGGCAGTCAAAATTACCGACTGATTAAGACATGACAGAGTGGACGCAATAGCCAAGGGCAGGAGGCCCGTGACCAACCTGACCGCTTGATTAGTCGGGTTTGCTTGTGGGAAATGAGACATAGGAAAGTCATGCAGAAATACGGAAGGAGAACGGCTGGTCAGTAATGGAATGGATGACACATGCACACAGTGCTTATTGGCGATACAGTTTCAATACTCGATAGCGGCGTTGTTGGATTTCAGCGTGAAACTTCTGAGAGATCACGTCGGAGCGGTCGGTCCCCTGTATCATGTGATGGATTTCATACGACCCGATGGATTGGGTAGGTCACTAGGTCCAAATGTGAAGTTTTCGAGCTTCTGGTGTGACTTCATAGTTTAGCTAGTAGACCATTTCCGCACCTGGGCATTGCTGTTTTCGTCGCCGGTTCAAATATAACCGAGACTCAAACATTTTTACAATTGTCAGGCGATAAGCAACGGAATGACTGCGGCATTTCATGAGTTGATGAACTCTTGAGGTTGCCACAAGTGAGTACAATAATGCTGATATTGGAGGTGTGTACAAAAGTTGACACTTGTTTTTCTTAAAGCGTCCTTGAAACATCACAGTCTCGCTGGGATTTAAATTCAAATTCGCCAGTTCCAATTTTCATGAGTCCACCTTTGTCTGTTTTCGTCTCGGGCATGCAATCTGCTACTAGTTGTACTGTTTACACAAACAATACAATCCATAAGTTATTTCAAAATGAATGGTGTGGCCTTTCTAGTAAAAATCAAATGATGTGATTTTTCTGACTACGAAAAAACACGGTTGTAAAATTAAAATTTCCATATAAAAAGGTAACTGTAAAATATTAAATGGTTCGTATTTAACAGATTTTGGTAAACGAGGGACAATGAGAATTGCTACTTTACGGTGTTGTACGTAATGATTCTGTTTTGTGAACAGCAATCCGAAAACCGACAGTCATCACTTTTTTCCGATGAAGAGCGCACTATTCGTAAAACTAATGTTGGTAGGTAATAAGCAAAACGTTCGGGGACAACACTTTTCTGGTATCCTGAATATGTGACTGTATCCAAAAATGTGTGAATAGATAAACAATGTTTCGTCGTTTTTTTTTATGCTGGTAACTCGTGGTCATTTAAGTGTCAACCTAAGCACGTCGCGTCCTGTACATTAGAATATCTTGTAATGCACTTGCTTATCTCCAGCCTTACCAGTGTTCATGGTATCATACCAGACCGGTGGTTTGGGGTTCAGTAGACAAAGTATGACGTGGTCGCATTTTTCATTTTACCAATCATCGCATTCGAAACAGATTCATCAGACATCTACACTAAAAGAAAACAATTCTGGTATGATTGGCCAAAAGACAGCCATACATTTCTTTTAAAACACAATGTGTACTACGTTCTGTCATTCGGGTGAAGCTCTGCGTGATTCGATTTCGTGGTATTAATGGCAACAAAATGATTGATCGATTTCGACAGGTACATAAACTATTTGAAGAAGTCCTACTCAGCGTAGGCAAGCAAAGCGTATGGAGTATGTTAGATCCGGTGTAAAGCCGGATGTCCGTTTCAAAAGACCTCACCCGTAAATAACCATTGCTTCGTTAGACAATGAGCTTTACCCGCTTGAACGAATGGAAGTGACTGATGGAGCAAAATATTTCGTTTATTTATCCACGATAGTTGCAATCAAAAAGGCGAACAACTAAGTACTATTGTGTGATGTCTTTTCAACCGGTTTGAACGCAGCAGTAGAATTATACAGAAATCTACTACCTGCTCCAAAAGATCTGTACACAAAAATAGCTTCTGAGAAGCTCATCTGTAAAATTGAATTTCCATAGATATATCAGTAAGTAATAGTCGGTGTGAATAGTGGAGATATTTTGACTGTCAGTCCATGGTAATTCAAGTGCACCTTGACTATCTTGGGACTCAACAACTGGCAAGAAAAGGGTCTGCTGTAGTCCGTGATCATGCAGAACATAGTGTTATTGGGGCACAAATATCTGACATCAAGCAGCCAACTGTTTTTCATATTATCATTTAGAAAACTTATTTCTTTCAATTATTTATATCATCGGTTTGATTCAAGCTGAATCCGGATTTTTCGACATTGGGTCTCATCTAAGTTAAGAGACTTGCCAGACTACTTATAACCAATGCAATTTCAATGTTCAGTGATGATTGCGGGTTCGAGCGTGGTTTGTTAAAAAGATCTCCTTTGGGCAAGAAATCTTGGATCATCTGGTGTTTCCCGTATGAGACAATGGATGGACAGTGGGTGACTGAATCCAACTGTGAAATTTCCTAGCTCCCACTGTGATTTTGTAGCTCAGTTGATGCGGCACCTGCCACGTTTTTCCATAGTGTGTCTGTCGCTGGTTCGAATCCAGATGGCGCCCAGATGTTTCACAATTGAGATTATTCTAAATTAAACAAACCGCCCAACTGCCTATTAGTAACATCAATTCAGTGACCACACGATTGATGTGCGTCAACCGAATGCTTTTATTTGAGTCTAAGTGAGAATGTAAAAATGTACATACGACAAGGACTTCGAATATCCAGAGAGGAACTAAAGAACGAGTAGTCGCAGATGAAGCAATAGGCCAAGGTAACTATCACAATCTCCCACATATGTGACGGCCTAAGTAGTGACGTCTCGCATAACTCGCGTTCCCAGGTCTGCACTGAGTTGCAGTAGCGATGTGACGTTAACCCCATCATGACTATAACTAGGGGGCATCAGAATGTCAAATTTTCTATGCCGCATCCAACAGGACAGAGATATTCGTAACCCAGTCAGTCGTCTATCTCTAGTGTCGACAAAACCAGAAATCCATCCGTTTTCTCAAGTGTTCCGTTAAACTCAGGATACATCACATTTTACATGTTCGCGCTTGGTCACATATGAAATGTTAACATCACTGAATTAAAAAGGACAGCACTCTAGGCGTTCTCTAAGATCAGCTCACTTACAGCCCGAGGATATGCTTACATGTTTGTAATATACAACCATGTCATCAAAAAACGTTCACAAACGACGTTAATTTGAACGAAAACCTCGTGTTATTATGCCCCCATCTATACACTTTGTCAGAACAATGTATTCGTCAGTAAGGATCATCCCTCACCTGATAGTAAGAACAACTTGCCACAATTTTTGCTTCTGCGTGCATTCGCTTCGTGCTCGCTCAATTGCGTTGAATTACGTCGCATTATAAATCTCATTCGTTGGGCTAGCGGATGCTGTGTAACCGCGAACTACGCCTCAGCCAGCCTGAACGAAAATGACTGTACAAATTGAACAGCACCGACAAATGATCGCAACTGTCGCATTTCCACAGACATGTCAGTCAGCCCCTTTTGAAAAGAAGCACTAGACTTCAGTCTCACTCTTGTTAAAGCTTATCAGTGGGGCATATCCTAAACACGACCGGGACTAGGATGCCAGCCACAGTCTCGTGAAACAACCGTGTTGACCACTGCTTCATCCACTTCACATTAGACACAACTTACTCATCACATGTAAACGCCCAGCCACATTCGATTGTGAGAAATTCCCGATCGTTTTGAGGGTAGGCACAGTAACTGTCCTGTCAATTCCAATCGATGACCACACGATGAGGGCTTTCCTCCAAGCGGAAATCACAGACATCATTACTTCCTTGGACGATATTTGGATTAGTAATAAGGGATTTTGTTTTTACACAAATTGAAAGTCACTCACAATTGGTCGCAGATGCCGTAGACAAGCACTAAAAACGAGCTTCGCTATTGTTAGAACTCGTCAGTAATGCACCTTTGCCACGGCCAGGACTAGAACCTCGGTCTATTTTATGTATCAGCCGTGTTGACCACTGCGCCATTGACTGTACATGAGGCAATACCGAACCATCATATGTGAATACTGAGGCATATTCACTTGTGAGTAATGTCCATGTTGCTCGAAAGTTTCGACAGGATACGCAGTAACTGTCCTGTTAACTCTACTCGATAACCCGACAGTTGAGACTTATCCCCCAAATTGTATTCACAAAAGTCATTAGATTTTTGAGCGATATTTTTGCTACCGGTGGGTAATTTATATAAACTAATATTGTTGCGCATGGTGACTTGAAAACTAAAGTCCTTCACTTAGTTCCAACTAACATCCATAGTTGGACTCTAGCGTGTGTGTCGGTTGGGGAGGATTTACTATCTGGCCAGTCGGGCGATTTGTATCAGTCCACCACGTTCCAGAAAAACGGGAGATTTTAATTAGCGATCTTGTCAGTTGTGCGTACACATTCTAGTCGGTGCACAACCCAGTAATCTGAAATCGGTTGTAGTCTCACCAGACTACTCAGTCGATCAAGTTTCCCACGTTTTTCACCTTCATTGTCATCGACGTGTTGCTATGACCAAACATCCTCAAGCCTGTCATGCGCAGCATCCCTATAGCAGACAGAAATATGCTGCATACGAATGTTTAGCATGCTCAGAGATAAAAGTCGTTTTATGCCTTTTAATATGAAAGAGACATCCGTCGATTTTGCGGATAATCGTCCTCAAATCAGAAGCATGAGGCAAACCATCTTGAAACAGACATTCTAATTGTCCTTCAGTATAGATGTAAATCGTTTAACTGTTTCAAGTAAAAACTATCTTGCATTAATTCCCTTTGTTCTGCGTTGTTTTATTTACGAAGACTTCCGGTGCACAGCCGCTCCATCCTTCATTTAGAATAGTTGCCTCAATTTCGGACTTTTTAATCATTCCATTTTGTGCGTGTGTTTAAGTAATCTTTTACAGAGTGTATGTTCAGAACATAATTACGCAAAACTGGATTCATGAGAGTCGGAAACCACGACCTTGATATTCTGTCCACGTGATATCAAAGATTACGTGGGATATCTCCAGAGCACTATGAGAAACGCAGTTGTTTGACTGTTATTTTAATAGAAACGTTATGCTCGCTTGTTACAAACCTAAGAATACACAGAAATAAAGTGTTGTGTGAACTATTTCATTAATGGCTTCGGCTGGGACGGTAGAGTTCGTTATCATTATGATTACTCTACGATTCTTTATTTACCAGTTCCGTGTACATATAGACAGTCGTTTCATTATATCCTTCAGGGTTTGCCGGCTATCGATACATCACTTATGGTTAGTGCAATTCTACCTTTTCTTACTCAGTGACAGACATAACCGCAAGCGAGAACCAGCATTTATCAATGCAGGACGAATGTCACACTCGTTCATAAAAAGTACAAATTAAACAAATTCTGATCAGGGTCATCACCTTAGTCACTGCACGCAGAATGCCGTCAAAGACAGGTGCACATATTTACAGTAGCCCAGATACATCTATAATGAATGTAGTATAGGAATCGTTCGGTTCGCATTGTTTGAAAGCCCCGACTACTTCATTATTTCTACCGCTGAGTTTTACTTCACCTCTTCGCGAATTTTTGCGAGTTCCACGCACATAAACACAACACAGCAGGCGCTATGTTTACACAAAATGCCAGATGTTAGGTTCCAGGCGAAAAAGCCGACTCTTAAGTGTTGTCTTCGATAGCGGGTAGCTAGATTCATTGGTAACACTGATCGGTGTGCAACACAAAGTACAACCCCACCCCCCTCAAACTGCCAAAATGACTTCTGTTCCTCTTCTGTAATAGTGTCGGACTTCTGGCCAATAGGCACTTCATAGGCAGGTCGTCAACTTGCTTCACGGTGGTTGTACGACGTTTAATGTGCGGCATTATCTGCTGATCTCAGATTTATGAACAGAACTAAATCGGCCAAACAAGCGAAGGCTTGCCTTACCATTGTTTACCGATCGTCCCCGAAATATGGACCGGATACAAAACTCGTATTTCAAACCAAAGGGTTTAACCAAAAATGCAAGTCAAGTCGGCTAAGCAAACGGCCTCAAGACACTGCCGTAACCACAACCAGACTAACTGACTGTTGATGCGAGTGTGTACGCGTATTTTCAGTAAAGTCGCTCGGTGCCATCGACACAGTGTTTTGGTTACCACAGTCCACGATAACATCCGTCTACGGAACGTTTCTGTAAACGCTTTAGCGTTTGAAACACAGCGCCAGGAACCGGAATGTTTCGATGAACATTGTTTCCACATATTGGTTCCTTGATGAAGGCAACCCTGTTGTATTGTCGAAGCCAACTTGGACAGCTCGTCCAAAAATGATGTCCAGATTGAAGTATTTTGTTCTCTGGAAACCTGTTTCATCATGAAAAATAATATATCTACGATGCGAAAGTAGTTAACTTTGGGTCGACACAAAACACTCAACGTACGGATTTTGGTTAGGTGATCACGAACTAGGATACCATGTTGATAAATGCATGCGCTGATCGAAATCAGCCAAGTAAATGCGTAGCGCTGTTCCTACACGTTTCGTGTTTGTTCGCAAACTGAGTCTTACAGAGCTGTACAAACTGTTAGTGTGCATGCTTCTGATGTCGGTTTTAGAATCGATGCTTTGACTTCACCTAAGGCAAGTCAGATTTGTAGGTCCTGGAATGATTTGCTCGTTCTGTGTCTGTCTGTCTCTCTCGCTCTGGTTAAATTAGATCACACGTTTCCTACATCATGGCCCCCTCAGATGGATAAAATGATCAAATAAAACATGTTGACGGGACGTGGAACAATACGACTCAATAACAAAGCGGCAAAACTGAAACATACTATAAGTCGTTTAGCGTCTTGAGAACACTATTATAAAACGTCATGGCAGAGTCGACAAATGGCGCGGTATGTCCAAATACCCACACGGTATGACATCCCTCAGATTCTATGGGAAAACTGTTAATTCTAGATCAGTCCTCTAGTAATTTATAAATCTGCTTCGTTCATGAACACAGCTTTTTACTATCTATCGTTTGGTGAAAAAACCATCGTGAGGGCACAATTCTTTAGGGCAATATTCTATTCTTACTCTTCCCACTTGTACTCATAGATGCACGCTAGTTCACAGCCCAACACTGCTCTTCAAAGGCCAAAATTTTTAGAGAAGTTTATCAACAGACAGGTGTTATCCAGCGTGGGCCGTGGTGACTACATCGCTGGAACAATGGGACGGAGTGACCTGACCGGAAATGCGCGTACACCCTGGTGCCAGTTAGTTTGACTACGATTACAACGATGTGTTGAGGCCGTTCGCTCACACAACCCGGTTAGGGAGGTTTGGTTTTGAGTGAATCTTTTGGTTTAGATTCCAGGATTTGTATCTGGGTTCACACTTTGGGGACGATCGGTACGTCAGTATCCGGCAGCTTCTCTTCAAACAGTATATCTACAATATATCACTTTGTGGTTCATTAGTGGCGCCCAAAAAGTTCGGGTGAACACCAGACTACGCTACCCACTACGGCGCAGCCCATGGAGAACATGAATCTCTATTGCACAATTACACTCATCATTAATATCGATCTGCCGCTGGATGTATTCAGCAACTACCTTCTGCCTCTCTGTGATACCCAAAACAACCTACATACGGAAATCCGCGCAGCTTTTGATCGGGATAACTGCTCCATAATTCTTGTCGCCTTGACTTTACACAATCGACTGCTCGTTGTGAATCAGAATGATATGCAGCCTGGACTGTCACTGTGTCCTTGATTCAATGGAGTTGCGGCTCAGTACAATACTTAGACGACCAAGCGCGATTTGTTGGCCCTTTTCTGCCGCATCAGAGTAGTTGTGTATTGAGGATGACCACGCATAGTATGCGCGTCCCGGTGCAGAACTGACGCGCAACTGGACACCCGACAATAAACGACAGAATCCGAACCATCCCATGGGGATTCTAACTGAAAGAGGTTGCCGAAGACAGGCATCCCACTTGAGGCGAGTTAGCGACTGGCTTCATCACACCGCCTTAGCTACAGTTATGCTAGCAGGTGCAGGAGTGTACACGCATTTCAAGTGGAATCGCTAAGCTCTGTCGTCCCAGGGTTTTGACAACCTTGTCCATGATGGATAATATCTGCTGACAAAAGTTACAATGTTTGTACGGGGAGACACTTCTATGAACCAGTGTACAACCGTGAGCGCAAGTAGACAAAGTAACAATACGATATTTCCCTCAATAGAGGGTAACATCATAGGAAAGTTTCAACTAAACGGTGGATTCTAAAAAGCCGTATTTATGAAAGAAACAAGTTTGTAAACTAATGGAAAACTGACCGTAGTCTAACAATACCTCCACATTATTTGACACACATTGTGCTGTGTTCTAGTTTTACCGCGCCATTGATGGACTGTGGCGTGACGTCATACGCACACAGGCACCTCTGGAAAACCGTTCATCGGTTTTTGGGTGTATAAGCGATCCATTTAGATTGACAGACGTCGGTAATCAACATCGTCTGAAAGGCCAAATAAATGGGGCATACTGGAACGGTAGACCTCCGAATAACAATTCGGTGACTGCCATGACAGTTGAAAGCAGGAGTGCAACACTTAAAACACTCGGTCGATCGCGGTTTCCAAGCCTGGGCAAATGGTGTCCAGGGTAGGTAGCAGACTATAGCCAGTCCAACTTGACTGTGATCCAGACCTGATTTAGACGAGGCAAACATCCGCGTATGAATGACGTAAATATGTGGTGCCTACTGCGCTAACAAAACCGCCCCGTTCGGCTGCTATGTCTGGTCAAATTAATGGTAGACACTGGGAGTGGTTGACTAGTGAGAATGTGTCGGCTGGTGACATAATAAATCAAACAAACAAACCACAACAGAAACCCACTACTGAGTCTGCATCCACTTCGGTTAATTAATTTTTTCTCAGAGAATCGACCTAATCGGCAGACCTAGTTAGTGTTAGATTTTCCCGCGTTGTTCTCTTTTTATCGATCTGTTCCGTTGTGGTTCTGTGGACCGCGCTGCACGACTCACACCTGTACAGGTTGCCATGACTTGAATTCCGCCTCAGAAACGCGTGATTCATTGGT
>JTDE01002395.1:76016-100235 GCA_014338405.1 Paragonimus skrjabini miyazakii
ATGAATTTAAGCCCATGGTATAGTCAACCAACAAGGTTACACGTCGACCCAATCAGTTTGAGTAAAGAAATTCGTCGATTTGACGAAACTTCTACGTCATAAGTGAGACGTTATCACTAAACCAACTGTTCGAATGCTCACAAGTTGTTCTGAAATTCATTACTGTTTGCCCGTTAGTGCCGATCATTTACGTGACTAAGGATAGATCCCAATCATTTTTCAAACCATCATTTTTATTCCACCCTAAATGTTATCTTCATTCGATTGCTGTACCTTCCATTCGACATTCGTTCACGAGAAGGAAAAAACACGACCTATTTAGGAGCAAATTCATGATAACTACGTTGTTCACATATGTGTGTGTGGTTTAAGCACCCCGTGGCTGTCTAGGAAGCTCGGTGTGACACTATGGTACACGTTAATAGTTTTTGAGAGGTATCCCTGGAATAGTCAATGTAACCTTTGGTTGTAGCTGATTTAGGCTTTTCCCGCATTGTTCTCTTCTATTGAAGGCTTATGTGAACCATACACCTAACACAAGTATGGATTGTCATTATCCAAATTTAAACTTGTCACTTAAGCCCAAAGTATAGTAAACCCAATGTGTTATGAATAGTACTGTTGTGTGATCCTAGATAGCACATGTTCGATCTACCTGTACATTCACTTGTTGACGTATAATCTTATCAACAGCTTGAATATCTTCTCAGTTGGCTAATGAGTAGAACTTGTGATATGTCACTAGAAGTCTATGTACGCGTTTAGACCGTGAATTTTGTCATTGATAGATCCACTGTTGTGAGCTCCAACATTTTTGTCTGGTACCGGTATTTGGTTGTTATTCGCGCTTGACAGTCATTTGTGTTGTTGGACAATTGTTGAATATAAATTAAACATCACTCAGAGTTGATCAGAGCTGTTGAACTTCCATTAACTTTTTAGTCAGTCTCCTTTTGAGATGTGAGTCCATCCTACTCGATGCAATTCCTTCATCAGTGTTGAGCAATTTTTGTGTTACTATGTGAGAACGCAAACACAGCCGTTTCAGGACAAATGTTCTATGTACGGTTTTTATCTCACAAGGTGCAATCAGGTTAATCCTTGTTGGTCTGTAGGTTCCTGCGGGAAAGTAATGAGACACATAAGCAATCGATAGCGGGAAGCGAGGCTGTCAGCGAACAAAGAATGTGGGTCATGTAGCTTTGTATATGGTTTGCATCGGCCGAAAGAAGTTAACTGCATGTCAACGAAGCAATCTTGATGACTAATTTCGGCTACCCGATTCATTATGAGGAATTCTCTGAGACTGCGATCTGACGATACTCACATTAGTCGACTAAACACCCTTTTTTCCCACTGTCCCTTGATTCAGGTCACTTTTCAAGCTTGTTTAGACATGTGCTATGCATTACTAGTTTCCCTGTACATCCTTCTCAGACTCAACGACGTTCTTTGGTCATCGGTGTGGTGTGTGTGTAAGTTGACTTGTTCACCTGTTCTAGTCGGATATGACTACAGATCGCATATGTTTCTTGACCCATCCACCCCCATTGACATTTCGATTCGTCAACTAGTTGGTCATCCGACTTTCCCCTTTATGTGATGGCTAAATATCGAAGTTTGCCACTTGTGGTGTTTACGTCTATGCGAATGTTTTGACGGTGAATTTTGTCGTTGGTAGGTCCTGTGTTGTGAGCTCCAACATTTTTGTCTGGAACTGGTATTTCGTTGTCATTCGCACTTGACAGTCACTTGCGCTGTTGTACACGTGTTGAATGCTTGAGTCGGGTTGCAGTAATTGGTGTACGATTAATATTTCACTACTGCACATAGGCTTTGGTTTCTTCTTTTGTTTTGACTCCCTTCTGGGGTCGTTCATCTACGAGTCACTCGATCACTGGGCAACAGTTCGGTACAATCTTAACTAGTTCCATGATGCGCTGAATGCATTCTTCGACTCAGTTGCTTAACCTGTGTTAATACTCGTGGGAGAGAATATGTGTTTTTGAACAGTCAGTGGACGTAAACGGAATAGTCACCGCTCCTACTGTCGGAGCCAAACATCGGTAGGTTGGTTGAGTAATATCCAAGTTACCTTAAGTAGTTCCCACCGGAAATGGTGGATAATGTGCCGTCTTGATGCCTTTCAGTTCGGTTTAGCTTCCATTAAACGGACGAAATCAGGCCCGTCTAACCTGACTGGTGTTACGTTGATGACAGTGACATAGTGGGCATTTATACGTCCTGTCATCCGAAGCTCTGTACTATCTCCGAGGATAACCGCAATATTCTAGTGAGTTCGCCAAAAGGCTATCCCTGAAGCAGAACTGTGGTGATCTGATCTATTTCCCACGTAACCTTTCAGAAACCGATCCTGGCCATGACGAAATAAGAACTTATCCTTTTTCTGTCTCACACCAATATCTCGCTCTTGGGGCATACGCTGCCAACTGATTTCTTGCAAGAGTCAGGACGTCAGTCCACCTGGACAGTGCGGTTGGGTAGTAGGTAGTGTAATATAATTTCCTCTTTCTTGCCTTCTGATCAACGCAGGCTTCATTGCACAGGCATCCACGGTATACAACGCTATGCATCTCGCTTTCTTCATGTCGGAGTTGGTTGTCACTAGCTTCCTGTGCAGGTCGTTCAAGTTAGAACGATCGATTATTTCTGAAGCTGATATCTTCCTTTTGGCGACACCGTACACAAGAAACCGCAGGAACGAAATGTCCATGTAACTACTAGCCGAAATATCATGGCGAACATAACCGAGTTTAATCCTTTCAAGTCAACAGACATTCTTTCTCACATACCTCCTACGTGCCACACTATCTGAGCCGGCTTATTCGCTTTTAGCCTCATTTCGCAAATGTTGGCTCAACGCCCTTATTGCTCACTTCAGCCCTATGCTATTAACTTCCCATATAAAGTTCGCACCTTTTTTACCCACGGTTGTGACGGTACTCGGTAAGTGCACGTTGGTCGGAATAACTTCTGTTTCAGATCTAAATGAAAAAGGCGGATACACTGTCCTTGTGAATATTGCCGCTATACCAATATGCATAACAAATGAAGCATCGATCCCATTGTCCATGACCTCCGACATATTTGGAACAGCTCTGCCAGCCTAACTTGGTTTGAATGATGAGCCTGGTAATTTTTGGAGTTGCCACCCTACCATTTAGTTCAGGATATTTCGTTAAGAATCCCCTTAAGCATGATTCTTTTCTAGACCTACCAAAAGCAATTTACCGTTTGTTGCCGTACACTAAATAGATGGAGACCAGAATATCCACCTCGCAGCGTCTGTCCATTTAATAATTTTCTTGTGTTGTATGCTGGAATCGGAGACTTAAGAGCAGTTATAACACATCGCTCCCTCAACAAAACGACAAACGGCCAAAACTCGGCAGAATCGGAAGTGATCCTAGGAGTAATAGTAGAAAACCATTGAGAGAGAACTGACAAACTAACTGGGGGATGATTGTGCTGGTCGCGATGGGTTGGATGAAATGGCTGAATCGTTCGGTCCAATAACGATCAGAAGGCTCTGCTTTTAGTCGCGATCTCCGGCTTGGAGATCGAGTTGATATCAGGCCTTGTGGTGTATGGGTCCTGTAGAGAATGTGAATGAGAAATGTTTTGCTGAAAAGCGTCCGGACAGACACGTATCGAATGTACCGTCGCCCTAAGTGATAGTGTTAGATTGTCTCGGGTTGGAGGTCGGATAGATCCATGAGGCCTGTACCTTGAGGCACGACAGACAACCGAAAAGTGGAGACCTACTGGATAGGCGCGAGGATAGATGCATACAGAAAATGATGTCTCTCCGCGTAATCCGGCTCACCTCAGTTAAATCCGGAAATCGAACTGCCCCTAGTGGCTTGTAGAGTTAGTCACGGTAACCAATCGAGACAAGAGAGGTTCTACCGACAGCTGAAACGACAGACATGCCCAAAACGTGTGTTTGCACGGTTTGGTGTTCGTAGACTGTGACTTACTGATTTTCTGTATTTTCTCGGTTAAAACGGCCAGCTTATGCAACCGGTCTCATTTTGGCTAGTAGCGAAAGAAAACTAATATAACTCCTTTACCTGCTATCACAGAATGGGGATGCTAATAGGCATTGGTTTTTTTTGTAGTCTCTATAAGGATGCTCGTTCCGACGGTGTTTTCTCCAGACCGATTAGGGTTACACACGTGAGTGTGTAACTTATCCGACAGTAAAAGCCCAGTATTTGAGATAGCAGGTTGTAACCACGGTGTTTCGGCAACTTTCGGCAGTGCGAGATAAAAGAACCAAAACGATTAATTATAAATCGGTCTACGATTAAAATTAGGGTTGCTCTGACCCAAAGTGCATTCATTTGCAGAAAGTGCGAATAGGCAGATTAATTGGGCGCTGGCAAGCCGCCGACCGATAGAAGCCCAAACTTACACTGACTGGTTAGGCCGAAAAATGTACTCATCTGTTGTAATCGACCTAACATGTTATTCACTTCGTCTCAGTTCCTCTTTAACAAACTAGTCTGAGATCTGTGTAACCAACTCACTGCTTAATTCACACTTACCCGCTGGCTGAATACGAGCTTTCACGTAAAATCGGCCCGCCCTAGGTTCCACTGAATGACTGAGGACACAACGGGCCTCAAGGACACGCACATCGATCAAGAACCTTGGTACGCCCGTGCAACCCGGTTTCGGATTTATACTGAGGGCGAACACTAGAAATCCACGCTCTGGCTTATCTGTTTCCAGAGCCCAGCTTGGCAACTGGAGGGGTAACAGTGGTCTGGTAGAACCGATATCCCCAATGGAGCCGTTGGAACGTTCAAGGTCCCGTTCAGTGCTGTTGACCAACGTTCCATCCACGTTTGCCAGCTGCATTTCTTCTTCGGTATAACCCTTAGTAAACAGTTCAGCGTCATCCAGCGATGCGTCCGTTTGACCCTTGTCCTGGGCCTCGGTGGAGGCTGGCTGCACTGATCCCTTTGTCGATTCCCCAGGATGGGACTGAAAGAAGAGGATACCGTGCGTTACATCAAAACTATCGCGTAAACCAAAATGGAGTTTAATACTCATTTTTGTTTTCTGAGTGTTTTGGAACATCATTGGACTAGACTGCGTGTCATATGACCCGACGCTGTTGAGCATCAGAGTTCCTGATGGTAAGCTGCATGTCAATGCATGCCATTCTTTCTCAAGTACCGTGAGACATACTCACTCAAATGGTTAGAAAGACATGGGATTTTAATCTGGTTAAGAGGGTTGACACGAACCTCAGTCACGTGGGCAACACACTGTGTACCCGCTTATGAAAACACATTTGACTCAATTAGAAATGAGTTGACAAGGGTTTGACTAACCGCTCTAGAAAGGTGTGGCTGATTGCATGCACAGTTGCAGTACGTGGCCTATTAAACTGTTTAGTTGTTGATACATTCAACTGCGCCCGACCAACGAATTTTAAACGTTTTTGTGAGGTAAATTTAATTTGTTTTCCGCAGTTCCATTAAGTTTGGCAAGTGGGACAAAAAGGGGAAACGACAGAAAAACAATTCAAGGAGATATTTGACATTTGAAACAAACAGAGTCACTGTGTTTCAATCTGTAGCCTCTTCGAATAGTAACAAAGGAAATTCCTGAGGCTGACCTCTTGGTCTTACGTCCAGATTGCGGTCCAATATAAACTGGGATATTGTGATGGACCATGCAACATTCCGCACGATTATCTTGACAGTTTTCTAGCATAGTCCTAAATCGCAAGTCTACAACTGATCTATATACAAGGAATAAATTACTTATGCGGAGCAAGTAAAACATGTCTGTTCTCAACCAAATATTGCGCCAACTGCTCATCAAGATGCTTTCATGATGCCCCATATGGCCAACTGGCTAGCTATCCCAAAAATGACTAGGTTTGGTAAAACGTATTGGTGATAGTCAGTTGCTCATTCCCGTAAATCCGCTTGGTTAAATTCTACAAGATGATGCTGTACTTTGTGTCCATTGCAGAGTACAGAATTTCTTAAAACTAACTGAAGAACATTAATTTGTGTTGGCAATCATATTAATCCTACCCTTAGTAAACTTACCCGAGACTGTGAATTTAAAAAATGTATCAACTTTACAGGAACGAATTCGAAAATAGCATGATTAATACACATGATATTACCCTGAGTTCCATTCATAGTTGTCGTGCATACGTAGATTGGTTGCCAGCATGATAGCAAAGTGCATGTACCACTTCCTTTGAATCAAAACCCAAAGAAGACCGTTTATGGACTTACACTGAAAATTCCTATGACTCCAAGACGAAAGAATATTACAATATCGAAATAAACACAAAATGATTAGCTTTTTTAAGGGAACCAAATCGTATACTAAATTAAACCCTCCGGGTATATTTGTATCACACAATACAATAACGATTCAGGAGCAACATTCCAGCCGGGGTACACAGAAAAACACACACAAACCCAAGGAGTTGTTAATAACCTGCAGATTTGGTGTACTGCTGACACGACGAACGGTGCATCGTAGTGGAACAGGCGGTGTTGGTGTGGTGTCTTCGCACGCACATTTCTCATTCTGCGTCTGTCCTTCCTCCGGTCCAAAAACAGTACTGAACGTAATGGGTTCGCGAAAACCTGTAGTCGACTGAGAAAATCACATGAAACATCTTGTTCACTCAAGGAAATAAATTGAAAATGATTATTACGGTTGAAAATAATGTCCTAGCCAAGTTATACTATTGACTAACCCTTTTCTTTCTATCCCTGCAATTAGATAATTCCTGGCTAACTAGCATATTCAATTGAGATGTCGTTGCGAATAACATTACATGGTAAGCGAGAAAATGAGAGAGGGCTACGTAGCGTGTGGCCGAGAATAGGAAAGTTCACACGATGGTGACTTGCAGTCGGTTGGGGTTTTGGTAAAATTACATGAGAGAGGAAGAGGAGGAGGTGTGTGGTGACAGGGTTTATGCAACAGGCAAGGGATTCGACCAATAGCAAGCTAACTGGAGAGTGTGCAGTACACCCATATATTCATCTGACTATTAATCACTAACGTGTACTATCAAGTGCAGATGACCGTACTGGGACCACGATGTCTGAATACAACCCGGCTCCTAGAGTTACCTGCCCAAAATTACCATACTCATAGACTTCACAACATAAGCTAAGTTAGACAACAGTCTGACGTTGCGTCACTGCTAAAATTGAGGGTAGGTTAACAAAACTGTAGCGACTTTTTGCATTTGATTTCAGCCTGTTTGTTGGGTTAATCATCCGCGGTCTACAACATATTGGAATCACAGTGTGTTTTCATTTTCAGCAAACGTTAGCTTCAGTTCTTCCTACTTGGAGCTATTAAAAAAAAACTTCACTAAGCTCAGATCCACACACATACCTCATGTTTCATTTCATCCTCGCCTTGACTTCCCATTTGAGATAATGGGACAGCCAATTAAACTAGGCACCTTTTTTGTTGAGGAAGGAAGTTTGGCTACTAGTCGAATGGAATTTGCCTAATTACGTGACCCAGACTGCGGACACGCAACTGTAGTCTCACTTTCTATCGCCGAGATTTGGTTTCTTTCTGTGATGCTATTGTTAGCTGAAACTGTTGTAAATGGATCTATTGTCTACGTGCGCGTAAACAGACGACAGAACATGGGTTAGTAATACGGCAGGTAGGGGAACGACGGTTAATGGCAATGTACTTTGGGGTATAAAAGATTAACTCGTAACTGCCCAGCCAACCCAACCACCCGTGGCTAAAGCATGGACAGAAGAGTGACCTTCAAACGAAGCTTTCCCCTAATGTCACCCAGTTCGAAGGCAACATGGTCACAAAACTAGAGTTTGTGACCAATACGAAAACAAGGTCAGAAAGTGGGTCAGACAAAAATCCAGACAGTACAGTGATACCCCAATTATAGGACAAACGTGCAGGTGGGATGCAAGAAAAATGGTGCGGAGATTAAGAGCGCTCGTGAAGGGCGGAAAAGAACATGGCCGTGCCAACTGTGAATGTCACTTAAAACAGCAGTTAGGCCCTCTTGCGGGGTAAATAGAACGATATTTTCGGGGAATTGGAGACTACCTTGACAGAAGCAGGCACCTATCATCCCTAAGCCTTTGTCTTAGTCGCCCAAGTGGTTACTCTTATGTGTGTACATTCCAGCGACCATCCGGATACAGGTGGATTTTCACGTTCCGGCTAAGACAAAGGATGCAAACCTAGCCCTGATGCCTGCGGAAGAACGTCAGGTACATTCCGGTCTAGCCAAAACATGAGACTGTGCTCTGCTTCTGACATCTTAATCCAAGCAAGCGTGTCCTGTAACTGCAGATTACTAATAACATACAAGATGAAAATGAGTTATAAATTTACATACAGATGAACAGGAGTGTGAACAATATTGTGATCTTTATCTTCGTCCACTGGGTCATCTGGTGTACAACACAGAACGTCACTTTTGTAATGAGTCTCTATAAATCAAACTTAAACATAACTGCTTGTGCTTCAGTGTTCGCTAGGTTGTTTTGCTGATTTATCCAACAGTTTTCTCACAAACTAAGAAGTCAGTTGTGTAAACAGGTGTTTTCATTCATTCTCACCAGACTTTTACAAACATGTAAGATGTACAAAGCACATATGAGAATGAGCACAAGTCAGGCAGGTCATTAAAAAGCAAACACGAATTGAACATCATTCACCAATTATCGCAGCTGTTCGAAAGAGACTGACTGAACCGTCTATGGGAGTGCGACAGTCTGCGATCAATTGTGAGTGGTTTTCAACTTATGTAAAAACAAAATCCCCCTACTATTTGCCAACAATCAAACTATCGTCTAACGAATTAATGACGTCTGCCATTCCAATCTGGAGAGAAATCTTAATCATGAAGTCATCGATTGGAATTAACAGGACAGTTACTGTGCCTACCCTCAAAACGATCAGGAATTCTGGGCATTTCTCACAATCGAATGTTGCTGGGCGTTTACATGTGATGATTAAGTTGTGTCTAATGTGAAGTGGATGACGCAGTGGTCAACACGGTTGTTTCATGAAACTGTGGCTGGCGTCCTAGTCCCGGTCGTGTTTAGGATATGCCCCACCGATAAGCTTTAACAAGAGTGAGACTGAAGTCTAGTGCTTCTTTTCGAAAGGGGCTGACTGAAGTGCCTATGGAAATGCGACGGCTGTGATCAATTGTGAATGATGTTCAATGTATGTAAAACCAAAATGCCCTACTACTCCCCAAAGATCAAACATAAGGAGCAGATCACAGTCCAGTGGAACAGGATGGGGGTGTTGGTGAATGTACAAGAATGTTGCACGTGCCTTTTGTGAGACATCCTGTCTTTAAATGGTTGCAGGGTAGTTAGTCCAGGGATGTGGAAAATTTGTATGGACTACTTTTGTGCACACAGACGGCTTGTGGGATTTGATATCAATGAACATTACCGTAGGATAACACCCACACTGACACCTCAGGCGTGGCACTGGAGATAAGTTGGAATGATTTCACCGGATAGCCAGTATCGCTTAACTGAAAACCAATCGTATTGAAGACTTATCTTGAACCAATGAAGATTAACCCCTTGGTATTCATTAAAATTATCATAAATGACAAACGGAGACGTCAGTGACAACAAAAGCAACGACATGGTGGTACACTGGTATCCTTAGGTAAATCCAAACAGTGAACTTAGAAGGTAACAACTATATGATGAATTAGTAACGTCGTGCAATCTAATCAAGCAAAAACGTGTAAGTGTATAAGGTTTTTTGGTTCCACTTGATGGAATCAAAACACATTTTTATTACTAATGAGTAGTTTGTCCGATTTGTGGTTTTAGATGAGACGCAATTGTGGAAGATCGACTCCGGTTGGATTCGAAACGGGGACAGAAACAGCATGCTCTAACGCTGCAAGCGCTGTACTAGCTGAGCTACGAAGCCACGCCAAAGGCTCAGAAATTTAACATTTGAACTCTGTTACCCACCCGTCTCACTGTTTTATATGAAATCCACCAAATGATCCACAGCGTTGAAGCCCTGACAAGATTTCTCGACCAAGACACACTGGAATCCGCTAACGCCACTGGGCTCGCTCTGTGCTTGTTGAGCACGGCAGACCCTCCTGTAATCTCTGTTCATCGGTGTACACCTAGAGATTGTGTCATCATTGTACAAAATTCAACTGCAATGTATATACACTTCATTGTCCAGCGCGGATGATTTTAGGCGTATGGATCATACTGGATTGGAATAGACTAGCATGGCGCAGAACCAAGATTATAAGTACGAAAAACATCGTACACGGTTCGAACTTTGGACTACACGGTCTATTGATGGTGTAGTCATAGTTAAGTAGTTTTGGGAAACTCAGTTGTTCTATACCGGATGTAACAATGAGAAATCCATGATTCCAAGCTTCATTCTAGCCAGTTAACCTACTAGTCGGAAAAGCTCTGATGAACTTTGACAGAAGAAAGACTCAAGTCAAGTTTGGTACTCGCGTTCTAATTAAACAAGAAGAAAAAACCACTCTGAGTGCAAAAGCCTCATGAAACTATGAAGGGCGCACAAATCATGGAGACAAAGCCCCCTAACTAGTCTTTAGCAGTGGTCCGTTTCGACATATTGGACAACATGTTTTTCGGAGTTGTATTACCACGGGCTGGTGCAAAGTTTGTACGACATCGATGAGGTTGGAGTCTTTCACACAACTACTCCAATAACAGCAACTAATTTGGCTATGAGTCCCACGTTTTTGTTGAGCGCATTCGATTAGGATGTAGAAGTTACCACAAAATGCAACAGTATCGTCATCAACTGCTTGTATTAATGAAGGCGTACGCGAGTTCATAGTTACGGTATCAGCCTGTGAGATGTTGTGGTAACTTATCTGAACACGGTGACCATATCTAGTGTCATCTGTGATGCTATGTTGATCACCACCTACTGCCTGTGATGACGGATTGATTTTTAGAAACAACCAATATATTTTCAGGGTTTTGACGGAACAAACAGAAGATGTGTATCATGCAATGTTTCCTGGATCTGAACGCATACCCATACGCAGTTGGGTTGTAATGGAAATATGTGCAGAGTGAAAGAGTTAAGTTCGTGACAACTATACACACAGAGATGAACGCTTACCACTAATTGTTGTTACCGCCTCTGGCTGAGCTACCTGGACAGGTGGAGCTCCACCACCATCTGTTTCTGAACATACAAATACAAATTGATATACCTAATTGATGCTGCCTCAGTAGACTGCAGAAACTCTCTCTTTCAAATGTGGAACAAGACACAGGATTCGTTGATGACGTGCTAATTGTGGTTTGTTTCGAAGGGGAGGGATCTTGTCATTGTGATGCAACTGGTGCAGTCAGCGCAGCAACTTGGAGTTGGAAGCGCTTTGAAAAATACACATTGACCCGAGTGTTCAAAGATCTATGCTTCCTTCCTATGTCATGCTCACTACATCCATATAAAAAGTTGTAAATTACATATAGTGTAATTTGATCATTGTGAATCCTCTTGTTCGATGGCAACAGGTTCTCAAGCTGTTCGCTGTAATCTACGAAGCTGAACAGCTTAATTATCTAATACATCGCATTTGGGGATACTGCTGCTGTCGCTGTTCGAGTCCAGCCGAAATCCAAACTTTTTGCAACTGGGCCGCTTTCTACACTGTGATCTTCCTTGTTCACCTAATGATATTTACATGAAACAATATGCGCACTCACTTGCCTATCATCCACTTGGCTTGATCCAGCATGTAAAAGTTTACCAGGTAAGTGACTTTTGTTCACTCCGTTTATTTTTTTTAGTCTACGAATTATTTGACAGTTAACCTGATGCTTCTATATGAACTCTTATAAGACAGCGTCCCATTCAGTTGAGTGAAAATATCGGTTACGATCTGTTGGCTAGTTACTGAGGCATCTTCTCGCACTGATTTGCAGGTAGCTGCTCATGAACCTGGATGTCAGGTAATCATCTGCTCTACTTCGGTGTGGACTGTGTAAGATATCACCCAAACATTGCGTTATTTTATTGCCAAAAACCGGAAGAACGCCAGTTGGGTTATTTCCATGTGGTACCTTTGTGTTTCACAACCGAGACCATGAAAACAGATTCTGAGTCTCGTTCAACCGATTAGATTTCAGTAAGTCCGAATGATTGTACACTGCCGTTACACCTACGCGGAGGTTTCCCGCACTGATTGGCATCTTTGTCGATGGAACAGAGTTAGAGCTGACTTTTAATACACTTTGTATTTAAACATGTATTGGGTGGATAGAAAGCAAGTGGTCAGTAAGCGGTAATATATTAACTATGTTCATTAAGTTCACTTTTATTGAAGTGCAAAAGTTTCAAGTATATTGGCTAGATGTGTGAACTACTTTTGAGCACACTGTTTGTACAGTCTGATAGCGATCGTTTATACAATGAGTAAAAGTCACGTTTTGGTGCCTTGGGATTGAGTGAGGGGGTAATGAGCATATTATTTTGAAAGTGTCATATGTCTTGATTTGATGACTGGTATCGATGACAGGTTGCTTCACACAGCAGTGTATCCATTTCGACAGTTTTCATAGATCCTGCCCAACCACCGTAGCGTACTACGCCTGCGGTTAGGTTACGTAACATTTCCCAATGCTTTTAATTTCTGGTTCACACACTGTTGTTGTATCTGTGCCGATCTGCATACGGCACATAATTCTCAATGAACATTCCGCTTCTAATCCTTGCTCTCGTTCAACTTGAACTCTGCTATCTTTTAACATCGTTGACGTATAAAATAAACAGTGTTTGTAGCCGATCTTGTACTGTCCACTAAATCTGGCAAAGAAATCTTGCATTTTGCTGTCCTGCTTGAAAGGAATCAAAGCTGATACAACATAACATTGAGTTTGGTAGCGTGAATGACATCGGTCCTACGGGAAAACCAAACTGTGAGGGTGGATGTGGGGACTAATGGCAAGACAGTAGTCCTGGATACGATTGTTAAGTTCACGTGTAAGAGACTAAACAATGCATTGCACAGGAGTTTGTTTATCAGACAGACAAATGTTGGGGGTTAACGTATACAGTTGTCGCGCAATTGAGGTGCACAAAAATCGTAGGCAGTCTTGCACATTTTGGTGCAAATTTGCCATACGGGAGATGCCTGAAACCATATACACACATGAAATGAGGTATACACCGTACAGTGAAAAACATAATTGGCAAACATTCCCAGTAGAAAAAGCACTATAGTTTATCAACCAGTTCATTATGGTAATATTTAGGTTTTACATATAATGTACATACGGTGGGTGGCATCCGTTCCAAATTAGCCATTTACAGTGGTCGAAACGAAAAGAAGTCGGCGCATGACCATCACCACAAGTGACTTGCAGTGCATAACCTGTGGTTCCACTCATACTTCAAGTATTCAATGTAAACCCAAAGAACTAAGACGAGGAGACTTGTGAGTAGAGACCTTTATGGTCCTAACGGCCATGCTGTTTAACCGGGTGATAGGCCAGTATGAAAGTTATCTCTGGGACAGTAACCGGAGAGAGTTCAAGTATAAGACTTAAATTGGGAGTAAAAATATTAAACATCTAAATTAGAAGTGGTTTAATACAAGAGTGCATATTACTGCACTCTAGAATAGATGAGAAGGAAAAATACAAACTTAAAGTGGGACTGAAAAAATGGAATATTCATCATAAAACGCATTAGCAAAGCTGAAAAAGAAAGAGGCGGAAGAACACAATGATCTAGTATTCTGAAAAAAGAGGGGGTGATTTGCAACATGATGGCGGTCGTTTAGTGATATGAACGAAAAATCAGACATAACAAATTTTATTTTCTCTTCGCTGAAGGTGTACTGTGAGTACGTTTATGACATTACAATCCGAGATGGCCAGAATTATCGCAACGCCATACAGTCATGTCTTTGCAACCTGTGGCACTTATGATTTGTTTGAGCACCGCGCGCTTCATTTCACGGCTGCGAAAATGTGGCCCATTGAACCTTTGGACGTCTGTCCGGATCGTATTCCTCCAGATCATCCGGTTTAAGGCCGTTTTCTCAAGATATGAAGTCGACACCACAAGGCAAAAGACTTAACTTGGATGGCTTCCTAATTTCACACTTTCTAGCCCTCAGGAATTTGCGATCTTGTTTGCACTCCCGCGCACAACAGTTGCTTTGGAATCCATTCGTCGCCCATCCGACGGACGTGTCCTAGCCAACGAAGCTGACTCAGTATCAACAGGGCTTCCATCCCGTTCACGTCTGCTCGCCTCAGTACCTCAGTGTTCAGAACCATGTCCGACCACAGAATATCCAAGATGCGCCTTAGACATTGCACATGAAAATGGCTCAGATACGACACAGTTCGTCAGTATAGTGCTAAATTTTCACTGCCGTACAACAATATAGACAGCACCATTGAGCGGTAGACAAAGAGCTTAGTGCTCGGCTTTAGACTGTGGTCCTTCCAAACACGTCTTTCAAGACGTCCGAAAGCAGTACTGGCCTTTACCACGCGAACTCGTAAGTCGCGGTACGCGACTATCCACGTACCCAAAATCTATGCAATTATCCACAATGTTTCCAATGAGGCGGATTCCAGATGTAGGCATAGCACCTCCGCCCATAGAAAGCTGAACAGATGGAACTGTCTTACCCGTGCTGATATCCAAACCACATTTAGGTGCCGCGGCAGCGGAAGCCGTGGTCAGTCGTTAAAGTTTATTTTCGCTGCATGCAAACGGTGCATTATCATCGGTAAACCAAAGAACGCGTATAGTGGAACTGCATAACCGAATCAGAGCGCCAAACCTTGGAATAGTCAGTAAATGATCATCTGTGCTGTATTCAACTTCAATACCGTCATCAGAGTTCTGAAGAGCAACCATTAGCTGTGTAGTGAAAAACAAACTAAGGAGGACTGGAGCTAAGGCAGCCTTGTTTCATGCAAGTGGCAATTCTAAAATCATCCACATGTTTGATCCTTCGCCTCCATACCCAAATGCAACACTCTAGTGGAGCTACTGAACTTACCAAGCACCCTTCACAATATCATGTGGGTTTTCATGTAACTCGCCAAGAATCTGTACTGCTTTTCGGGACCATTGGCTTCCAAAACGTTTGCATTGAGTTGGTTCAGCAGAATTCTTGCTAGTGTTTTTCTAGAGAAGCTAAACGGAATGATACCCAGAGAGCCATAAGTGAATTGTTGGCTACCCTTCCGTTCAGAAAAAGGTACGAGCCTGGCATCTTTGAACTTTTGAGGGACTACTTTTTGCTCCCAGATGGAAGGAACCAACTGGAGAAAAGTACGTTCCAAAACTGAATCGTAACGCCTCAGAACTTCCTCGTGGTAACCCTTCTTCATCTGCAGCCTCTCCGGTTCGCAGTTGTCCAAAAACGCTCTCTGCACCTTTGCCAAGTCTGGATCGAAAGCGAGTGAAGCTCTGACATTTCGTTGTAACAGGCTATTCACAGTCGCCCAATCAATGGTAACAGGATGGTTTAGTGGGTCGCTAAGGCGCGCGCGGCAGGCTTTCATAACGTCCTCGGGTTGAGTGCACGAAAATTCTGCCCACGTCAGTCATTACTTTAGTAGACTGGACAGTTGGATCAAAAATCATTTTCAGTGAATCGTAGGGCTCCTTGTGCTATCGGCGGTCAGCTTAGTCCTGCATCAGTTCCCTTTGTTTTCTCCACCAGTGGTGCTTATATCCGAGAAGCCGTTCGACGAATTCTTGACGAACACCCTAGAATATGGCTCTTTTGGCTTCATTATCCGGATCTATTGTGGAAACAGATAATGGTGCACTAATCTCTCTTATAAAGTTGGAGATAACTGCGTTATTCTCGTCGAACCAGTCTGAGTAGTTTTGTACTGAATACCTATCGAATCGATGGTCGTTGCCATGATTTATGTAGCCTTGTACAAAAGCGATGAGCACTATTCGGCCAAACGAACGAAGAAGACGGAGAAACACTTTTTTTACTCAGGAACAACCATTCTCTTGATTTGTGACTGTGTTGATTAGTTCACTGGTGTTTCGAACGAACGTTGTTTCAAATGTGTGAAACATATTCAACTCATTAGTCCAGAAACTGACCTGTTGTTTCTCACTCTTATGGGTCTGTTAATTTTGCGCCCTCAGAATTGTGGTGCTTTGGAATAAATGTCTATGCCTTGGTGGTATCAAGAGCTTCACTGTGTCTCTAGGTGTATAGTTTACCCTTTCTTTCAAACAAACGACACTGGCTAGCGTTTTAACATCGGTAATCTCAAATTAGAACGCCCGATAACGTTACACCATGGTTATACTACCGTCTGTGCTGCCTTAGAAGAATTTGTGCATGCTTTTGTTTGTTCCACTAGACGGCTAACCGTTCCATCCTAAAACCTTTGCCCGTTCTGTGGCCTGGAAATTGACACGAAGCACCTGCTTTAACAGCAGTTTTTTCAGTTCGTTGGATAGCAGTGAGGCTGAGACGTTCAGATAGGCCATGTTTTTCGATAATGAGTATAACTCACGATCACTAGCGGTACCGAAGAGTGTCGATTAGTTTTCCTTCTACACATGACGACGAATGTTAAACCATAATTTGAACCTTTAGACTCAATCCTCGACTCACACCAGCATGAACATTTGATTGCTCAGTTGCAAGCCATCCCATTCCGCGATGACAATTTGTAATACTCGGAATCAGAAACTTAGAACAGCCGTAGAAACCGTACTCGAACTGAAACCTCCAACGCAAGTAAAAAAGAGATCTCGCAATGTTTATAGTAAGCAGTTTCCATTCATGAGATAAGAAGCTGCAGTTATAGATACACAACAGCTTTAAAGAAATTGCAGTCTGTAATTGGCTGATCAGTCAGACCGTAAGCTGATTGGTGCAATGCAAAACAATGAACTGGAAAACTAACGGGAAGTGTAAGATTGAGGTTTTCGTCCAATCCTGATGTGGTGTCTTAACGCGACATTTGGATTGGTCCCTGTTAGATCTCCTATTGTGTCAGGGTTTGAATAAGCGATGAATCGAGTAGATTTTTATCACAACTAATTACCCTCTTTCGTCAAGTTCAATATGTATGTATGTGTAATAAGTGTACCAAACGTTAATATTGACTTCTTGATGACTAGGCATGTACTGAGTTGGCTTGAGTTGGCATGAGTTGGCTTGTACAACTACATCGTTCAAAAGTTACACAGAGCGTTTGGAATCAAAGCTGAACAGACAATGTGGTAGACGATGTCCATGCAGCCATAGGAAGTAAGCTGACCACAACAATCAGCCTGCTCAGTGTTGTTGCATTGTATGCCACCGACCGGGAACTGTCCAACTCAGCAGAGTTCATTGGAAAACCGCTACGGGGATTGTCCATTCCTGTTCGTACGGATAGATATTTCCATTGCAATGTTATGTCAAAAAGAATTGCTATATATTCATCTGATAGAAAACATCGTCAGCATTTTCCTAATATTTGCTTCAACTCTTCAGGGTTTGTCTTTGTGGTGTTTTCATGGACTAAATAGGCTTGACCACCCTTTCTGTTCTGTGTGTATTCTTTCCTGTGGATTATTCTCCTGCCCTTTTTGACCCGACACTCCGACAGAGTTGAAACTGTGCGTCAAGTGAGACATACCACATAATCCAAAGTCATTCAATCGCCGTCATGGTTACGACGGGGTCGACAGAGATATCAGTGGACGCATGCATCAGATTAGAGAATGAATGCTCAAGCCATCTATGAGCCTCGTCATACGAATTCATGACAAGCGACTGCCCTAGTTCCCAAAATACTTGCTGCAAACGCCAAAGCAGCTTTACATCCCCCGACTGATCAGTATCTTGCTAGTTCAACTTTGTGACAATCCCCAGTACAGCGACAACGCAAAATGACCTGTGTTAAATTGTCCATATAACGTCATAAACAAAAACATTGTCTACCTGCTTCCCACACTGTACAAGCCGATCATACACCGAAACACTGCAATGTGGACGTTTCGTTTGTTATAATAAATTTGGATTTCGGACACCAATCGCCGTCTTTTCTTCTCCTGTACCAACGTCTTTGACTTTCGACCAGATCGAAAGAGAAGAACAACAGACTTGTTACATTCTACAACAATTAACTCAACAACATGATGTCAGAAGATGACTTCCCTTAGTAACTGATTAGCCATGAAATGAATAGAAATTGTGACAATAAGCTCGGGAATAGAGCGCGACAAGCGATTCATGATGCTTCCCTTGCTTATCTCGAAAACTTGTACATTTCCTTGACACTAACCGAACAATGACTTTTCTGTAGGTCCTACATTGTGCCGTGCCAATAGCCGACGACTACAAAAAGCAATGGGTAAGAATTACGGACTTCTGTGTTAATGACTATTTGTCAGTAGGCCCCAGTTACAATTCGTGACGAACACAGTTTTCGCTATCATTGTTTTAAAACATGCAGCTTGGTTTGCGCGTAGTACGACACGTAGGCGCGGAAACTGAATGGCGAGTCTCAACGCCAGGGAGACCGAGGATTAGAAGTGACTACTGGAAAAGTTTAGATGCGCTGTGCGAAATGTGTCACCGAAGAGAATGTCACTGCACGTCATCGAATTCCTCTAAGAACGCCCGGACGTCTCCATCTTCGAACGGCTTCGGCCAAGGTGTCCTCATCTTCGAAATCGTGGTCACAGCACTAGATGTTTTGACCGCAAAAGACGTTTGATCTGGGAGGTTGTTTTTTGCACAACATCCATTGCATTATTTTGCATGGTTGCCGTGTATCCATACCCCTGGCAGTAGTGTAATCGTAGTCTCTCGGGTGGCATGTTAAGCATAATGCATGTAAACGTTTTCAATAGTCGCTTTTGATCCCTGGTCTTTATGGCGTTGAGACTCGCCCTCTAATTCCCCGCGCGTGCGAGTCCTGCTATACTACTCACAAACGAAGCTGCATGTTACACAACATTATCCACGTAATTTGAATATTCGGCCTGTATATACCTATATGTTAGGAGAAGAGGGCAACAGCAAGTGCTGTACACTTTGCCCTCACAAATGCCACAAATTGCATTAGGTTTCTTATCGGGGCTGCGGAATCAACACTTCTGTTGTTTACACATTAAACATTCGTTTCCTTTAGTGATTAAGTTAAGGCACAGAATCCCCTTATGTGCTAACCTTAGAAATATAAAATATTCAAAATTACAAGAACTCGGCAAACCAAGCTAAACAGAAGAATCAGAAATGCAGCAGATGCAGTCGCACATTTGAATGCAGTATACTGCCATCTCAGACGGCGTTTTTAATCAGCGGTTTAGGTGCTTCAGCTAACGGAAATGGTAGCTTAGCTGGATTTTTGTGCCGTTTTTGTCCCAGTGATCTCACAGTGGCAAGTGTTCATTTTCTGGTGGCTTGAGTAAGTTGTCCGCGCTGTCAACTCGTTGTCATTGGGAATTTGTGGCACAATTCGGTGTGGCACTTACTAACGGTCTACATTCCTGGGCTCGAATTACAAACAGCCCACAGTTTGATTCGATACTTCGGTTTGTTAGGCAAGCACCGTCGAAAAAAATAGTAGCTTCCAGAAGGGACAAGATGCTCCTCAACAGCGACCTCAGTTGACCTCAAGATTTACTGATAGAAGTTCGGCGGTTTAGATGACTTCATACTGGACATTGTCAACATTTGCTCGTAGTCTTCGCATTTACATAAGCCACTCAGCTGGTCCACTACCAAAGGAAGCAATAGATTCGAGGTTCACTCGTATCCTAGTCCGCACCTCAAGATTGTCTAACACTGATAAGTGCTACATCTCTTTGTCCCTTACATCATGGATGGCAGCGAGTTTTCTTCGACCTACAGATCGTGTGTCAGGTTTGCTGTAGAGAATGACTCCGATTACTAGGTTAAGTATGGCAAGTGATGTAGATGCACACAATATGGCTTGTCCAGTATCTGCGTCTTATGAACTAGATAGCAATATATTAATCAACCTGCACACGCCGGTACACATCGATAGCTTCAGGTCGCACGGAATCAAAGTTTCTGTAAACGTCTCCAAATTAATCTGTTATTTCCAAGTTTGAAATAATGAGAATGGTATTCGAAATGGACTCCGAAAAGAGAATCTCAGTTGAAAGTGTGATATTCTGAATATATGTAGACATGAGTTGGGTCTATTGTAATTCAAACACTTGACGAATATAACTATCCTCCCTGGACGCGCCTCTAAGTTAGTCAAAACGCGCTGACGCAATCAATATCCTCCCAATGGAGCACACGAAAGATGAAAACTATGTTGTTGGTTAGTTCACTTTTCGTTGTTATGTGCAGTTGGTATAAAAAATTTACTGGTTCTACTTCAGCAGCTGAAGAGAGCAAACCGAAATGTCAACCTCTTTCGATATATATCCTCCTTATTTTGACCAAGTTGATGAGGGGAATTCAGTGTTTTAATGCACTTCTAGTTGTCTAACCAGGCCGAATCTCGTTTTGTACGTTAACAAACCAAACATCGGGGATGTCATACAATTTCACTGACTCACAAAAGTTGTGTTGACTTCAAAGAAGATTTTAAAACAGGTCAAAATTGTTTCAAACGTAACACAAAAGCTAAACTGTCGACAGTTTAGATATCTTAAACTCTATACGCAGAGCAGTATGAAGCCTTCTACTTCTGTGCTCTTCAATTTATACTTTTTCGAGGAATTCCGAGTGCTTCGCAAAAAATCTTGAGAGCAATCGTTGGACGTTCTTTTTCTGCTAATATTCTTTCTGCCGTACACACTTTTTATTTCCAGAAACTTTGAAATCAATCTGTACGTGGTCGATAGGGCAAGATCAGTTTATTTGTCGTGCTTAATATCAGCCAGCATGGTCATCTTGACAGCCATCCAATATCTCTTGAAAAACAGAGAAATAATCAAAATTCGTTCGTTCATCAACCGAAACGGATGAGCAATTTTTCATGTCACCGTTTCCGACTGTTAGAGATATCGGTCGACTACAAATGAATTTCATTCCGATCATTGTCGTCCATGCACGTACAACATGCTTAACTCCTTATCAAAAGTCACGCACATTTTGGATAACCTCACGAGTCCGGTTAGTCAATGGTTGCCCATCAGGTGGTCAACACATCGACAGTAACGTCTAATACCATACATAAGGTACAATCAATAGCCGTTTCTCGCATTCTCCGGGAACTGATGTATATGTGTTTATGGGTTTGCAACTACCTGGAATATAGGACACACCATAGACAATGCGTGCATTCTGACGCAGAACACACATTCTAAATTGATGCAAATGGTTTTCACGTTGACTTCCAAGTACACCGTACAATCTTGTGAGTACACCACTGTCACTGAAATAGTTGACTGTAAAGGAAAGAATGAGGAACGGTGACAGAATATTTCTACTACGGTTCAATGAGGAGGAGGAGGAGGCATTTTTGGCAAGTAATGTATTCATGTTTTTCTTACAGGACCATGAAGAACCAGAACCAAGTCCGTCATCTTGTGTATCTATACACATGTTGGCATAACTATGTGGTTTTTGTTGACCATTTGCTTGAGCAATACTTTAGTGCTTTCGGTAGCAACCTAGCCTTAGTGCACTGTCCTTGGCTATAAAAAAATTAATTGAAACCGTACAAGTTGTAGCTACTTTTAGAAAGCCGTATAGGATAATTGACTTTGACAGTCAACCCTATTCTCACCATCATGGAAAAAGGCTGTCTCAAGCTGTTTAACTCACCTCAGGAATTTGTTGTGCAACCGCCGTAACATTGGTCATTATCGTAATAGGATCCACAGTGGCACACAACCCATGCGACTTGGAGGTGCTCCGGCTGTCTTCTACATCACTGTCCCCTTCCGTCTCATCTCCGATCGAAAATGCCGACTGTAGACCTTGCTCATGATGTGTGGCATGTTCGGCGTGAATCCGCGTGGCTTGAATCGCGGGTTCAGCGTGTCGGTCTATAAATCCCGTCAGACGAATCTTCTCCTTGTCAAATTGAGTGATTTCGGAGTCTTCACTTTCGTATCCATCATAGTAATTATCACGATCTGTAAGTCTTTTATATTTGCGTAGACGTCGACAAATTAGAAACAACAAACAGCAGAACAAAAAGACAATGGCTGTGGCTAACAAAATCAAACCCAATTTCAGTGGGAGTTTGTCATCATAACTAAAGTTGCTCAGACCTTCGACTTGAGTGATATTTGCTTTATACATCCTCACCAGAAGATTTGTTCTGGTAAACTACATTATAGTTTGTTAATCCGAAACCAAATGCAATCGATCATTCGGGAGGACGGATAGACGGCGGTTATTGATTTGGTTTGCTTGATGGTTCAAGTGCATTGTTTATTGATTTATAATCATTGCTCTTGAACAATACTCTGTTGGCTCAATCCGGGTAAGTGTTTACGGAGGATTATGTGTAAATTGTGCACTTGTTGTTTCGGTGTCAGTGAAACATATCCCGTGATCCTGTAAAGTTTATCAAAGCTGTAGGTTCATCTCAATTTTTTACAGAGACTATGAATACTGCCTCTACTTTATAACACCGGAGTAGTAGTTATAAGAACTTGAGGTTTAAACGGTTCACTAATGGTTTAATCGGACTACAACTTGGAAACACCGGCGATTGAGGTTCCGCGATTTTTGAACCACTTTTTCGTTCTGTGGAAATCGTTTGTAGGACACAACTAGTCGTTTGCAGTGAAAGTTAACAACATCTACCGACTTCATTCAGCCTACCTGTCTACTTATCTGTGACATACAAAATATCCCCTTTAAATAAGACAATCGTTAGAGGCAAAATCAATTTTCAGATAATGAAAAAACGGGCATAGGTTCAAGGGTCTGTGTTATCATTCTGCGTTTCAGTTATCTCACGTTAGACTATCCGTTGATTTAAATGGTTCTACGTTCTACGTTGCGATGAGGCTACTGAGTTTAGATTGTGTTATTGCCTTGTATCTGAGATAGCCCACATATTTTCGATGCAATTCAGATCTGGCGAATAAGCTATCTCACAGAGGAAACGAATTCCATGACTTCTATTAAATACTCAGTTATTCTTGCCGCATCTCAGCAAGTGTCAAAGTCTGGTCCCAGATTTCAAAGTACTACAATAAACTAACCCTGCTAGGCTTCTTTTCTCCGTCATGTGTGGTGTGTTCAACTGTACATACAGAACCATACTACTTTCAAGTTAAGATGTCTCGATATAACTTATGTGCGTCTCGATATCAGTTTAAGATGTCCCAAAGGGGTCCTCTGGGCTGTAGTGGAGAACGCGGTCGCACCACTGATATGCCCACGGGTACGCTGGCATACAATTGGACTGGGTGGCTCTTAAGTCGTACGAAGACAAAAATCTGTCGGTAGCAGAAAGTAAACAGCATTAGTGTGCATGGACCCGGCTGTCGTGATGACGGGAGTGCTGGCTAATATGTACGCGGTCGTCACTGACAGCATGGGTGGGTTCGTACAACGTAGAATGCACGCGGAAAGCACATTTGGCAAACCGCTGTTCTGTCTCTAGATATACGAGCGACCCATTCAGAATGGTATAAGCTGAGGTCTTCGTCGTCGTCCGAACGGCCGGATAAGTCGGGTAAGCCCCGTCTCGGGTGCCAGAACAGTAGATTACTGATTGGCAGTTTGACGGATGCTTTGACAGTTGAATGTAGGGTTGGCGCACTCAGAGAAATGCCAGTCGCTCACGAAATGTACACTGGGACACGAAATCCGTAACACAAAAGTACAAACCATGTAACTTAGTCAGCTGAGCGTTGTGTTTGGTGTGCACCAAACACACGTCTCTGTAAGCGTTTCAGTGCTTGAAACTCAGTGCGGGGCTGAGAACCAACGTGCATCGATGAGTGCAAATGGACGCAATAAAAATTCGGTAATTCCTCCAACGGATTGTGTCACCACGATAATTTTCCCACCAAACGATGGATGATAATAGTAGGCTGCGATCATGAACGACACAGATTTGCAAACTACTAAGAGGGTGGTCAAAATCTAACAACTTGCCCATAAAATCTGAAGCACGTCATACGGTGTTCATAGGTTTGCCACACCATTTGTGGACTCTGACGTGACGTTTTGTAGACATGCTACCAAAACGGTAAGCATCG
>JTDE01002397.1:5043-16990 GCA_014338405.1 Paragonimus skrjabini miyazakii
TGATCGGGTATAAAGGCTGCTTCGATCCATCTTGCGAGATGTTTCGTCATGACTATGATGTATTGATTTCCGGAAGTGGTCACAGGAAAGGGGTCCATTGCGTTCAACGACCATAATTCCCCAATCTCACTGACCAGAAATGGTTGTGTAGGATACTTACTGGGGTAGTTGGAACTCTTCAGCTGCACCCCGACGTTTTCTCCTACATTTTTCCTGAGGCTTGTTCGATGTCAGAATATATGCACTGGTCCTACTACTGAATAGCTGCGGTGTGAGTAGAACATTACGATCCCTCATACTCACTACATTATTGCAATTCACACATCTGTTCCACTACAGATTGGTGAACCCGACATGACAGTTACCTTTGCCTATCTTATTTTGGATATTTTATTATTTTGACATGTCTCAGTGCAGTGTCGAAGTGAAAGTGATTTCACAGAGGCATTCGTTACTATTTGACTTCCCAGTTTTCGTATTTTTAGTCCCCAATTGTGGTTTGGTCAGATCCAAGCTATATTCAAGACAGAGTTAAATCACAACTAAGGATGTATTCATACGTAGTTCAGTCTCTCCCAACTGAAATTGCTGAGGAAGTTGGTGATCTTATTAATGGAATACCTTCTGATTGCCCATAAGATACCTTCAAAGAAGCGTTGATAAATAGAATTAGACTATCGGAGCAGAAGTTAGGCCAGCTGTTTTCCTACGTTGAACTGGGTGATCGTAAGCCATCGCAACTACTCCGACATATGAAAGAGCCGCTTGGACCCCGAAAAATGGAGAATTCTATCTTTCGACAACTCTGGTTGTAACACCTACTTCCGTCTACCCGCGAAATACTGGCGCCGTTTATTTCCACCGTCACCTTTATGGAATTAGCCGACGCTGCGGATAAGATGCTGGAAGTTTACCCATCTCTCTAATTGGCTCCTGTCATCTTTCACACCCCACCTCAGCAACCAAATGACTCACTTACTCCACAAATAGCTGCACTCATAATGCGGATGCAGTAGATGATGAACCATATTTCTCGTCGGAGTCGGTCATCATCTAGTGTGCGTCCATTCAACCGCCCGCGTTCACAAACGCCGAACAGGAATACATCATTTTGTTATTACTATCAGAACTTTGTTGAACGTGCAAGGAAATGTAACCAGCCATGCTCTTTCAAATCTACCCCTTCGGGAAATGCACTGGCCAGTCGGTAACGGCGATGACTGTCGCTGGCTTAATTCCAACATGTCACTTATTTTTCACATAAGATAAGTCTTCTGGTATCAGATTTCTCATCGATACCGGAGCCGTAGTGAGTATACTTCCATGGCAAGCGGTAAAAATTTCCCCACTTAATTCGTCAACCCTGCAAGCTGCTAACAGAAGTCGAATAGGAAAATACAGCGCTTACTTACGCTGGATTTAAGATTTCGACACCAATTTGGTTGGATTTTCGTCATTGCAGACGTCCAGAATGCCAATATCGGTGCTGATTTCCTGCCAGATTTGGACTTAGCGTCGATGTGCAACAAAAGAATCTTCTAGACCGTACAGTGTTGCTAACAGTAGACGGCACACAGGCCAAGATAAATTCTATTGGTTTGCGTTCCGTCATACTCAAGACCGCACCACGATTTTCTGCGTTTTTCTAAAGTTTTCCAAAGATTACAACTCCTTTGTACGACCCCCTAAAAGCTTAACACGAAGTAGTTCACCACATTAACACTACGAGGCGTCCTACTACTGCTTGACTGCGTCGACCTCCGCCCGCAAAGCTGAAGGCTGTTAAAGCTGAATTTGATCACGTTACAGCTAGGCATTACTCGGCCGTCAAACAGTTGTTGGTCAGCCCCATTGCACAAGTTTCCTAAAACGTCCGGCGACTGGCGTCGTGCGCTCAACAGCGTCACAACCCCCGATCGTTATCCAATTCCCCATATTCATGACTTTTCTCTTACTCTCTATACCGAAACCGTACTTTCCAAAATTGACTTAGTGCGCGCTTATCGTCATATTCCCGTGGCCCCTGAGGATATTCCAAACACGGCAATCACAACCCCGTTTTGTCTTTTTGAGTTTTTCAGAATGTCATTTGGTAAACGTAACGCTGCCAAACTTTTCAACGTTTTATGGTCCAAGTTATCCGAGGTTCGATTTTGTTTCTGTTTATCTTGATGATGTGTTGATTGCTAGTCGAGATCATTGTGAACATGAACAACACCTCCGATTATTATTCGAACGTTTCGTCCGATTTGGAATCACTATAAGTCCCTCGAAGTGTGTCATCGGTTTTGGTACACTGGAATTTTTAGGACATATACTCGATTCCAAGGACATTCGACCGCTTGACACAGAAGTCAAAGCGTTACAAGTTTTCCCTCTTCCCGATTCCATTGAATAACTTCAACGTTTCATCAGTACGATTAATTACTATCGTCGTTTCATACCACACTGTTCACATATTCTACAACCGTTGACCGATCTCCTACGTGGATCAAAGAAAGGCGTTGTTTTCAATGCCCAAGCGCTACATGCATTTAACACTGGCAAAAAAGCACTTAGCGAAACCATCGCTTGTTTCATTTTAATACCGACCCTAACATTCGATTGTTTCTCTCAACCGATGCTTCAGCAAACGCAGTGAGAGGAGTTCTCCAACAGCTTGTCAACGGGGAATTACAACCGTTCTTATTTTTCTCTCAAAAAGTATCCCCTGTGCAAGCTAACTATAGTAATTTTGGCAGAGAACTACTCGCGATATACCTGTCGATTCGGCATTTCCGGCACTTGTTAGAAGGTCGAGTTTTCACTAGTATGGCCGACCACAAACCACTTGTCTACGCGCTCAACTCCTCATCGTACAAATATTCCCCCGTGAAATCCGTCATATTGATTTCATCGCACAATTCACAACGGATATTCGTCACATTCCAAGATCTGCCAACGTCATCGCCGACGCCCTTTTCAGACTACGCATTGATGCGGTTTCAACTTCATCAGAGATAAGCCTGGAGAAACTGGCACAAGCACAGCTAAACGACGATGAGCTATCTCATCTAGAGACATTCTCATCCCTCCGGCCTTCCACGGTTGCCCTTCCTCACTCCCATTCCACTATCCTGTGAGACGCACCTACTCCCAACCCGCGACCGTTTGTTCCAGTAACTTTTCGTAGACCTCTGTTCGATTTTCTACACTCACTTTCACTCCCCGGAGTACGCGCCACTTTCGAGCTTATTTCTCAACGCCAAGTGTGGCCTAGTATGAAACAGGATGTACACATTTGGGCGGAATCCTGTTTGCATTACCAACGTAGCAAGACCCATCATCATGCTGTCTCCGCATCTCTTCATTTCCCCAAAACGAATTATCGTTTCTCTCACATCCATTTGGATATTGCTGATCCTCTACCTCCTTCCGATGGAAGGATTTTTCTGCTCACCTATGCAAACTGTTTCACTTGTTGGTCGATGGTTATTCCCATATCAGACACAACTAGTGATACAGTTGTAAGGACGTTTTTGTTCCACTGGGTTGCTAACTTCGGTCTACCTTCAGTACTTAATACCGATTGAAGCGCACAGTTCCAGTGCCAGCTCATCCGTGATATGATTTGTATACTTGGCTGCGAACACACCAAAACAACCGCATATCACCCCTCTTCGAATGGTCTAGTGGAACTTTTCCACCGACAACTGAAAGCGAAAGTAATCGCCCAATCTTCAAAGCACAAATGGACGGAGTGCCTTCCACTTACCTTGTTAAGTATCAGATCAACCATTAAGGAAGACCTTGGAGTCACTCCGGCAGAACTAGTCCATGGATCAAATCTGTGACTGCCCGGTGAATTGTTCCAAGATTAACCTCACATAACTAATCCAATGAACTACGTGCGAGACCTTCGGAGACATATGGAGAACATTCGCTCAATCCCTACGCGGAAGCATACATGGCCCAATCGTATTCCCCGTTGTTTACATACATGCACACATGTGTGTGTCCGTTGTGGTTTAGTGAAACGTTCACTGCGACCTCCATACTCTAGACCATTCAGAGTGTAGTGACCAGCAATCGCGTGACTTCTCTAAGGATTCCGGCTGCAACCGTGTTTTCCCGCTTGTCTGTTCTGTACGCATGATTCTGTGCACGCCTGCTATACGATGCCTGATATGAACTCAGTGCCACTTTCTTCAGTCGCGCAAGTAATTGCACGCGACGAATGCTTGCTATTATCTTAACGACCAATTTAACATTCCGTTCTTGAAGGTCGTTCAACCCGAACCTATTCGAGCGTTGTTTAACGTACTCGAAGGTTCCATGCACTTTTCGCTCGGCACGTTTCTGTGTGCCGTCGAGTGGGCTGTGGCCCATCTCGTGCTTCTTTCCTTCCTCCTCTTGGTTGCTGCTGTTGGTCCCAGACTGTGCTATGGCCAACTATTTATATTTCCAAACGTTGCTGGAAATCTACGGTTTGTTCTCCAAACCCCGCTGCGTTGTTCAGTCCGATATTTGTAGAGACTACGTTTCGATTGCTCTTCAGGAAAGGAGGATTACATTGTTAGTGGGCAAAGGTCATGCGCGTACCTTCAGTTGTCTACTACGGCAGTAATATCACGCGATGACAAGTACTTCACGATTGATCCGGCAGCGAAATGTGATATCGTCAGCAATGACCGTCTGAAATTGGCGTATGTGGGGAGTGACTTTCTACAATCACCAAACAAATTAACACATCAGTTCACAACAAATTCTCCTCTCCCTACTACTCAGGCAGTTCCCACAATTCCAGTGAGCACATCTACTAGCATCTAGTTTCCGCTTACAAACACCAACAACTCTCCGCCACATTTAATCACTCGCACAGGTAGACATATTAATTTGCCTACTCGTTTCCGTTAAATCGCTTCGGTGTTGTAAATTTTCCCTTCTATCCGAGCATCAACGCTTGCTTTAGGTGTTCTGGGAGAGGAACATTGTAGATTTTTCATTATTCTGTGCTTCATTTTGCTAACATTGCGCAACTGCTGCATTAGATCACATTGCACATTTTTGTAAAAACATCAACACAACACGTTTTCGAACAAACTCTGCTACACGTACTTGCTGGTTCTTCCTACGACGCCAGTGGTTGCCATACAGTTTAAAACATCCTATTTGTTGGATTAACGTTCAGCTCTGTTACTTCGCATCCTCAGCTACGCTTGGAACAATCCGAATACTTTCCAGTGTCATTGGACGCCTCACGAGTAGTGTCAATCTTTGGTGAGTCCAGTCCTCGGCTTCACCCGTCATTTTGTATCGAGCATTTATTGTAGTTCACATATCTGTTCCACCACACGTGCTCCAGGGCTGAAAGAAAGCGGAAGGGAGCATGTGTGACAAAAGGAAATGGCGGCACACTGCACGTTGCTACACTACTTCCCCCCAGCGTAAGCACTGTCGCAGTACTTCTGATTGTCCCCTCTCCGGCGGTACTATGCGCTCCTCAGCTACTGCCAATCAATCGCCATTAATTAACTGATCTTTTTCTGTAACGTTCGGTTTCAACCGATTAAAATCTACCATTCTGAGTGCTGACTAGTTGTCGTTAGCGTCCGTATAGTGCAAGTGGATTCAGAAATGATGTCGTGCACGACTTACGGTCCCTTCCATTCATGAAACAGTTTCTTCGGAATTCCAGCTTCCAGGACTTCTGCACGTAACCAGTCTTTATCACCGGGCTTTAGAGGGCTCCCATATGCCTTTCTGTCACAGTGGTCCTTCTGTCTCCTCTGGACTGTTCGTAGGTGTTCCCGTGCTAACGTATATTCTTTCGCCAATTTGTCACGGAGCTGAATGCAATAGTCTGGGGTTAGTAAGTTATCTGGCCTCAACCTGGGTATAAGCAAATACGGCGGCAGTCGCATTTCTCCTCCTGCCAACAGATAATATTGTGATTGTACGGCAGAAGAATGGACGCTAGCACGACATGCAAGCAGGCACTGGGACAGCTTCGTCCATGATCTGGCGTTTTCCGAACTCACAAACGCTTTTGTGAGGGACTTCAACGTGCGTTCGACGCGCTCCACGGCACTAATATCTTGCGGGTGATAGGCAGTCGTTTTCGCCCTCCTTATGCTCAATGTTTTGCACAGTTCGTGCATTAATGAACTTCCGAAATTTGGTCCTCTGCCAGAATGGAGGTGAATCGGGGTACCCCAGCGCGAAATTCAATGATCAAAAATGAATTTGGTGGTCGATCCACCATCTACTCGTGACACTGGCGCAGCTTTGCACCATCTAGTAAAATGGTCTATCATCACGAGGATATACGTATTTACCCGGCTAGTTTCTTGTAATGGCCCCACGATGCCAACTTCCATTATCTCCTTCGGATACACCGTCAGCACACTCCGTAGCAGTACGCGCCGCTGTCTCTTGGGGGTTTCTAATTTGTGCACATAGGCCACAACTACTGCACACATCCTTGACGTCTCTGCATTGGTGGGGTCATGAGAAACGCCGCCTCGCAGCTTCTTTAAGTTTGTTCTGGCTCGTTTGTCCTAAGTTCTCATGGAGTTCTTGCAAGACCATACGAACCGCCGATTCTGGGATTACAATCTGGCTTTCGTATTGCGGGCGGTATTGATAATAAAGAACACCGTCAGCGATACGGCAATGGTGCCGCAACCACCCCAAGCAACGCACGTCCCAACTACTTCTTACCATCTCTTGAATGATCAGACCTGCCCCATCTTCTTTTATTTGCTTATATATGATCTGTCGGTCTGCATCATCGCTCTGAATGGCAGCCCATCGGTTATTTTCCTCAGGCATAACAGTAGTCATCGTTGAGTATCCTGTGCATGATGGACAATGACCATGGCCGCAATTCGGTGTTCTAGATAATGCATCAGCATTTCGGTTACATAGACCGGGTCTGTGTATGCATTCGAAATTATACTCTTGTAAAAATTCCTGCCAACGGGCAACCTGCCCCTCCGGATCCTTGAAATTCTGCAGCCATTGGAGTGATTAGTGGTCCGTTCGAACTAGGAAGCGCCTTCCGAGAAGATAGTGACGGAAATGTTCATTAAAATGCATCAGAGCAAGCGTCATTTTTCTAGTGGTACAATACGTCCTTTCACTCTTATTGAGGTTTCGATTCCCATGAGTAGTAACATACTACACATCATCATTGTCTAACTGAGATAAAACAGCCCCTATAGCGTCTGCCCGTGTATCTAGAAGCGCTAGAATAGGGGCAGTGCATAACGCATTTTTTAATCGGTCAAAAGACTGTTGACATTCTTCAGTCCACTCGAACACTTGCCCTGTCTGCGTCAACATTGTTAGAGGTTTAGCTGTGTGAGAAAGCCGGGGAACAACTTATCGAAAATAAGAAGCTAACCCAAGGAAACTATGGACCTCCTCAACACTCTCAGTAATTGACCACTTTTTCACCTTACGCACCTGTTAGGGATCACAGCTCACCCCCGCTCGTGAGATCACGTGCCCTCAGTATTTTACTTCAGTCTGCATAAAAGCACATTTAGTTGGGTTCCATTTCAGTTTAGCCTCTGCTAGTCGTGAAAGGAAAAGCAAGTGCTTGTCAACAGTGCTTCCGTGTACAACCACGTCATCCAGGTAAACCAGACAATGCCTTGGGATAAGGTCACCCAACACCTGTTGCATCAACCTTTGAAAGGTGGCCGAGACATTCGTCAAACCGGATGGCATGATTTCGAACCCGTAGAAACCAGGAGGTATCACAATCGCGGTTTTCAGGCAATCACCGGGCTCCACTTCCAATTGCCAATAAAAAAAAGCCAAATCAAGGGTACTAAATCACTGAGTGCCCGAAAGGGCATCAATAGTATCATCGATACGTGGTAATGGAAAGGTCTTTTACAGTTGCCGCATTTAACTGGCGATAGTTAACACACAACCCTGAGGATCCGTCCTTTTCCCCGACTAAAACCACCGGAGATGCCCATGAAGAAGTTGATGGCCGGATAACGCTTCTTTTTAACATCTATGTTAACATTGTTTTACCTGGCTTTGAAAATAGACTTGCAAGCGATGAGCCGCTTGCCGAATCTGGCATGTTTCGTCCGTGTCAATACTGTGACGCATAGCGTGGGTTCGTCCGGGCGGTTGTTCTTTCCACCAGGATGTCGCCTGATGCTTTGCAAATATTTTCCGTACTGTGCGTGCTAGATGTGTTGGGAGCTGCGAGACAATGTCTTTGATAAATTTCTACCATTCGAACTCGACGTGCACTTTCCCATTGGCTAGGTACCATCTTTTAGGGGCTTCCACAAGGCCTGATAGTGTTTTATACATAGGTTCGAACAAAAAGCGCTCACCATACATGCGTACAGCAAGATTAGGCAAGTACAGGAAGCACTGTGTGGCTAACAGTCACTTCCCAGAATGACATGAAACGGTTATTTTGGGGCAACCAAGAACTTCAGCGTACATGCCCAATTCCCTATCCGCACTGTTCCGCAAACACGCGTCAATATGTGTAACTGTTAACCATTCATGACCAGAAGCGGGCTGACAGGCCCCGCTATCACATCGAGCTGACATGTGGTGTAGGTTTCTTTATCAATCAGGCTACCTGTGAACCCGAAATCTAGCAAACATTCCGAAATACGACGGCCAGCTTTGGCTTTCAATACGGGGCATAAGGCACTATCCTTATTTTCATATTTCGAAACAAGAAGAATACGCGACTGACACACAGGAAACTTACCAATATGTGTACGCTTCCGAGTGGATAATAGGCACTAACGTGCCAAGTGTCCTTATTGGCTGCAGACGAAGCATCTCCGCCATCCGGGCCGCCCGTTCATTGGAACTTCCGCTCTTACCTGGCCTTGTGTATAATCTTGGCCCTTTGCGTCAGCGCTCCCGCGGGCGATCCGACCTTGCCCTCGATTAACAAGGGGGCCCTGGGTCAATTATATTAACTGCTCATCTGCAGGCTCAACACGTTCCATCTGGTTCAATAATTCAGCTAGCCTTTCAGCCTTGGTCAAGTTTTTAGGGGAACCAAGGAGAAATTCACGCTGACACTGAGGCTGCCGGCTCCCTTCCAAAAACCTCTGAAATACGGCTTTTCTTATGCTCTTGCTCTTCCTCCACAAACCAGCTGAGATACGAAGCTACGGGCTTTGTATCCCAGCTGGTAGAGCGCTTGCCGTGTTTAGGCATGGTGTTTCCGTCGCTGGTTCGAATTCAGCCGAAGTCCGGATATTTTGCAAGTGGATCTCTTCTGAATTATCAATTCTGTCAAACTACTTGTCAGTTATATATATATATGCATATATATTCGGGGTCCAGCGGTCCGGGATGGCGCACTAATCAGGAGTGCCCTCACGCTTATTACCCGCCGACTTCGGGCCCTGGTTTGTCATCCTTCTCATCCCGTTGCACGGACGCAGCCAACCCGCGTGTTCGAGGACTGAAGGGAAGCGGAAGGGAGTATGTTTGATAAAACAAGATGGCGGTAGACTACACGCTACTACAGTCAAATGGTTTCAAGTTGGCGCTTTTTCAGACCGACATTTGTAACCTGTTTATCGTATTGAAAGTGATTCATATATTTCCTCAGCTTGAACGCAAGGTTAGCACAGTGTGTTTTACTAAGTGGAGGTTGATTTTTAATTTGGAGCGCCTCGGGTGAGTACAACTCCAGTATAATGCAGACTGCCGTAGTTTTTCGTGTTTAAGTTTTCACTGAAATTTTGCTGATTGCGGCCCATGACATCTGTTAAAGTCCATATGAATGTCATAAAATCGTGACATTAGTTGTCGTTGGATAGGCCATGAACACAGGATTTTGAGCAGGAACCACTGGTGGGGCAGCCGCTACTATCCCAACGGACTTCGAAGTAATTTCATCAGCGGCCTGTGCTAATACCTATACTTTCTTACATATTTGTCTTGAAATGATGTCATTGGTGACGGCTTAATGTTGAACAGCGCAAGCCCCGAATTTGCTTGACAATTTCCGGCAAATATTTATGACTTCCTTGTGCTTGTATTTAACCCTTTAGTGAGTAGCTAACCCTTTGTTTTGGAAACTTAATTAAACGGACGCTATGATGCATATTGCATTGCCTGTCCTTAGGTTACTGCGTAGTCTTTCCGTAGGACGATACACGTGAACATTTACAGAATTCGAACATCAGCTTCAGTAATGCAAGCTTTTTGGTGGTCTTCTCTTAGCGTACCCCCATCAACTATCCAGCAACTGTTAACGATTTGTACATGAATTCTAAGAAGGAACCCTAGTTAACCCGGATGAACTCAGTGTGACCATTTTGATATCTAGCAGAATTCTGTTGACCTAAAAGGCAGTCACTCAATATACGCTGACTACAGAATTCACCAATAACAGAGAAATTGTGAATATGATAAGTAAGCAGATGAGAAGCTGATAACCCTCTAAAACGATCCCCAGGAGAGCAACCACGTGTCGCGTTCTGAGGCAGCAAAATGAGAGAAAACCAGAACAGGAATCTGAGCGGCAATAAACAGTCTCCATCTAGTAGGAAAGTGGCACGGTGTTTATAGGTGAACAACATTAACCGACATAACAGTTAGTCGAAATTTCTGCCTGATTAGCACCGACTGATCGCAATTCGGCTTGCAGCAGTTTGTGTGTGGATTCCGATCAGCTGGACCCCTATCCTTCAGATAACTGATCCAGTCTTATCTCATTACAATAAGAACCTCAGGTCGGACGTTGTTGATGTGGTGGTCAACCCAGCAAAAATAGAAATGTCACTTAGGTCCAGACAGAGGTCAGAGCTTCCGGTCATTTGCGTCAGGACGATTTCACTTCATACCAACCACCCAAATGAATATTTGCTCCACAAGTCCCGCGCTAAACCTGTGTACCGATTGATTGCAATTTTAGCATCGGTCGCAATTGATCGCAGCTTTTGCACTCGCATAGAATTTCCAACCATCGCCATCAGGAGAGAGTGCTTCTGTTCTGAAGAGACTGGGTCAAAAGTTCGTCTGAATGCAAAAGCCGCGACTAACTGCACGCATTTCAACTGGAAATCAGCCCAATCCCAGACCACTTAAGATTCATATGACTAAAGTTCAACAATTTTAAGATGATGTCTGAAACTAAAATGCCCAATGCCGGTTGCCACTTCAGCGACTACTCGCTGCACACGTGAAACAGTTAGTAGACCTTGTACCAGGCCATCTTACGTGAATTGCTTGGCACACTTAAGCAGTGGACATAGGCGGGTTCGGAGAAGTGTCTGAAAATAATCTCCGCCTATGCGGAGAAAGACCTTGTCGTTTCAAGAACTTGAAGTCCTTCGGTGGGTGTTAATCCCGGACGTCTACTGGTTATTCGAGCAACGCCCAATATACTCGCAACGCCTGTCGACAGGCTAGATCTGGAATGGTCGCGTCTGTAAACAACAAGCGTTCATAAGTTCTGAGCCCGCTTAGCAACCGATTCAGATCCGCAAAAGAAGACGACCGTATTGGTGAGTTCCCTATTAATAACGTTTTAAGGCACATGAAAATTAAACAGAAGCTAACGAAAAGCCTCGATATTGAATCCATCAAATATACAGATTTCGAGGCTAACGGTTCAAGTGAATATCAAATTTCAAATTTCAAATCCAGGACTTGATGAAGGCCTGAGCCTGTTGACGTCCTGATGCTTGACTGGTGTGATCCGGAGATTGACCAGACTGCGTTTTCTGTTGATGCGAATGCTTTCGGTAGTGGTCTGACGGTAGGGATAAAAGAAACATAACATATCAGGTTGTCTGAACAGCAAAAGCAAATAATTTTTTGATTAGTACAAAGTGGGAAAAAGGTTGTTCCATTATTTGTCTAGCTCCGTTTTGAATACATCTACGCTGGAGGCCTCCACGACCTTTGCAGGTAATTTGTTCCACGAGTTGACTACCCGGTTAGTGAAAAA
>JTDE01002397.1:26920-38702 GCA_014338405.1 Paragonimus skrjabini miyazakii
TGCCTATTGATCATGCTTCAACGTAGCTGGCCATATTTACGCGAGTCAATGCTCACTTATCCGACGGATGATGGCCAACTTTGATGCTCGTTATTTATTTGACGAAAACATTGATTCCCACTTCCACCGTTTCAGCTACAACCCCTCTACCTTCGAGCCATGGATGTTTATGATTCCGATGACTGTTGGTCTATGTTTTCGCCGGCTGCCAGTATGTTATCCTATTTTCTGGCCGCCCATATACCCCCTATTAGATCTTGGTATTCCACACCTGGGGCTCCACGGCTGTCAGACCACGGGTCATCACCGTGGCCTGATGTTGGTGACATTTCAGCGCCGGACGAGTGCACTATCCAAAGAAGGTTAATTGTTTAGCGTGTTTGTACTTCATGCTTAGAACACGGAGTTGCAGCCCTGATGCTAAGGATGTGTGTGATGATGAGATTGTCGCAGTAACTGCGGTGGGCTCAACATCTGGATGTGGTGCTATGGATACTGTCTGAACGTAATTCCCTTTAACTGTACTGCATTTTGCAGAACTCGATTTGGGTCACGATTTTGCTACATTGGTCGTTCAAAAACAGCATAACATTCACAACCACAACGTTGAAAATAAGTTTCAAAACAGTCGTTAATTTTCATTGTCGCATACGCCTGGCATTGAGTATGGTAAGTCCAAGCAAACGGTGACATGAGTTTCAGGAACAACGGTCCTATTACGACCGAATTGGTGGAATTCGCCAAAAAGATGGAACACATTCCATCGTCGAAATTGATGAATCACTGTTCATGAAATGAAAGTACCACCGTGGGCTTCACTTACCGAAGGCATGGGTAATAGATGGCATTGAAAGGGAGACGCGGAAGGCGTTCAAAGCGGTCTACCCTGGAAACAGACGGAATACGGCTGCCTTATTCCCATCATCCGGAGACATGTCCGGGTAAACCTGTTACATTATTTCGTTTATTTGTTTTCAGCCGAACACCATCATCATAACGGACGAATGGAGAGCCTATAGAGCTCCGGATGGAATAGCTCATTAAGAGCACTGGACGATGAACCATTCAGAAAATTTTGTGAATCCTGACAATAGCGTGATTCACACACAGAACAGAAGATCATTGGTCCTTTGCCAAGAAGCATTTCCGTTCTATAGCTGGATCAAACAAACGGCAGTTCGAGTCACACCTTCAGGAGGATATTTGGCGAAAGCGAAATCCGGGAAACGTGATTGGCAAACTGCTGTTCACCTTGTCTCACAATGATTTGTTATGATTTATATAATATACATTGACATTTTTTCACGCGTTTGTCATTCCGATTCATGCATACAGCGCTGACGTTGGTAGCTGCTCCGTTGACTTAAGCTATGATCAACGCCTAATTATGCCGCATGTATTCACACTAGTAGTTGCTCCGTCCAGCTGAATTGAACTGTAATCAACGCCTAATTATGCCGCATGTGTTCATACTAGTAGTTGCTCCGTCCAGTTGACTTAAACTTTAATCAACGTTGCATAAATGAACACTGCAGGCATCAAAATAAACTTGTATTGGACAGTTTGGGATGAGTCACAAAGATATCCGTCAGTTCCGGCAAAAACTGAGATAACATACTGGCAGCCGTCAGTGAAGTCTGCAGCCGGCGAAAACATAGACCAACAGTCATCGGAATCATAAACATCAACGGCTCGAAGATAGAGGGGTTGTAGCTGAAACGGTGGAAGTGGGAATCAATGTTTTAGTCAGATAGATAACGGGCATCAAAGTTGGCCATCATCCGTCGGATAAGTGAGCATTGACTCGCGTAAATATGGCCAGCTACGTTGAAGCATGATCAATAAGCAATAAACAAAACGCACGTTTTCAATGATAGGGTGGGACGTGTTATGCATGTTTACACCACACCATAGGTAGAAACAATCAGGTGATAACGTAGACCGTTTTCCATCGGAAATACTATCGGGGAAACAGGCTGAATATATAATTCTGATGTGTAACTAAGCAACAACTGTGGCGACATCGTTTTCATTAGGAATTACTGTGATATTTCGTGTACAATGCGTTGTGAACACAACGTGAGCGAAAATTGCAAGTTCTATCATATCTCCAAAACCGCGGGAAATTGAGCGTTTCTACAAGATGGGAAGATGTATTCCACCACGAAAATGTCAATGGAAGCAGTTTCAGAACGTAAAATCAATTAGGAAAGCCAACGGTATGCTTTTACCGGAAAAAATGGCGACACGTTTTTTTCAACAAAAGTGCGAATATGGGCAATTTTTAGGTACGCCTGATATTTTCCATTGCAACACCACCAGTATACTCCCGTAATATGCAGTTTAATATTTCATGAAAAACTTGAAAAATATCTTTTCGCGCCTAAGTGGCCGTTTCCAACCCGTTTCGGCCTTGAAACACCATACCGGCGAACTACACAATTGTCGGTGCGGAATTATCACCAGCGCCCTAATTATGGCCGGATGGATGCCATCGGCTCTCGCAGTCTTTTGGGGTTTTAACTAACCCAGGACCTTGCCAATCTCCTCTTCGAAGAGAAGTAGATTTTTCTTTTTTGAGTGGATTCACCTCAACAAGTTCCCGTAGTAACGTGTTCGAAGTGCCCATCCGCTGAATCCCTGCAGAAGCTCAAAAAGAAGGTTGGTTTCCGCCGTTTAACCACTGTGTCTTTCACACTCTCCTGCCAATGTGGCTTCCACATATTGCCTGCTGTTTCCTGTCAGTGGAGACTCCAGCAGTGCCTTCGTGATTGGTAATGCACTCGACACAGTATATATCATGAAAATCGATATGAAGAAAGATCTGAGCATCTAGTTGTCGTCCAACTTTTCTTTCGCGCCTCACCATGAGATGGTAGCTTAAAAGGGATTTGCCCCACTTAGCATGACTAAGCGCACTTCCCTCCTCATCGACAAAATTGCGTTTCTACCGCTTTACGTGGTTTATATAAAACTGCTACTCGAGTACGCAACTCAAGTCGTGTGTACCAGCCTGAGGAAAAACATATTAGCTGTTGATCGTGTACAGTGCGCGGCTGCAAAACTAGTCAAGGGCCTAAGAAATATCGCGTACGGGTAATGACTTGAAAGTCTTGATCCATACACACTTGAAGTTCGATGACTTCGTGATGGTTTAATTATTACACACTTCCTGTTCAGAGTGGCTCTTTTGAACAATTCTTTATCGTAGCGAATAATGGCGGCCAGCGAGGACATCACAAGAAGGTTTTCAAGCTTCGTCCTCAAACCTTCCTTAGGCAGCAGTTCTTTTCTTACAGGGTTATCAATCTTCGGAACAGTATTCCTCCTGTTGTCGTTAGCAGCGCTTCTAGCCATCGTTTTAAAACATCACTTGGCTCTCATTTTCAAAAAACTTTATTGCGCAAGTAATCTGGGATTTACTGTAGTCCCTAAGAGCGGTGCTACGCCCTCTTTTCAATGACTGCTTTTCAAAGCAACAGACGCTTACTTGACGCTGAGCAAGAAAAACCGGCTGGCTCGGAGAACCTTAGGCCTCTGCCTCGAACCCGTGTATCACTCGCTGAATCTCCTTTAGACTGTTCTTACGAGTAAAACTATTTGAAGCTGCCTTCATCTGATGCACAAGGCATGCCTAGACGCAGTACTCTGCTAGACGCTGGACCTTGTAAGGTGCTTTTCCACCAGCTCTTTGCTGTGGTCATTTACTATGGCTTTTGGTTTCTCAAATTCCTTTTATCATTAATTTCTAATAACGAGCGTTCTACTTACTGCTGGTCTCCATCAGGGCAGACGATTCAGAGCTCCCGTTGGCATCAGAGATGCGAACCGATCCATAATTTCTATGAACTATTCTCGAACAATCTCCCGCCAACATCCGAGCGGGAAGTTTTATTCCACGGAAAGCCATTAAACGTCCCCTCCTATTTTCAAAACCGGTGCCATCTTCATTCGACCAAAGTCACAAGTAAACTTCTCCAGAGATGGTCTTTCTATCCCAGGGACTTTGAAGCTGAGAACAGAGTAACCACTAACTTCGACCGAAGCCTCACTTTTTGAGTAATCCGTGTCCTGCTCACTTTGAGCGGCTGGTGGACTAAACATAGACGGCATAATTCTGCACGGGAACTAGATGAGGGCCCGAACATGTTGACTTGAAAAATTTCAGCATAATCAGTGCAAAGATATTTTATCAGAGCACCACTGTTGGCTGTTTCACAGTCAGTAGAGAGGTCTGGGGAGTGAAATCCTCATCTACAACTCGGTCTGTTGAATCGCCAGCTAAGGCGTTTAAGACATTCAACAAATCCTTGGCCTCTTCAAGGTCGGCTTTTGGCCCCACAGACTCTGAAAATAAGCAGTCTCATGCTAATTTACTGGACGTTGCGGGGAATTAGCTGTATATTGGGGGTGTTTTGTGTGAAGGGGGCATCCCACTGTTTGTGTTGGTTATTCGTCAACGACAGGTCGCCCCAACCAAACGGCCGTCCATTTGGCCCTGCCTGTGGGCGGAAATTCCGTCCAGAGGGCAGCTCTCCAAAGTTACTTCATGGTTCAGCCATGTTCCGGCCACAGTTATGAAACCTAACTTTATACAACGTCTTCTAACCTTCCAACGTTTGTTGCAAGTGCTGCACAGAGTTGTATACTGAAACTTGAGGTAATTTTCATGCAGCACGTGCCAAGATATGTCGCTTATTATACTAAAACTCCTCTCAAGCGGAAGACCACAGGAAACTGTTTCATTTTTCTGGGCAGCCTTCTTTCTTAACGCAACACGATTTAGCTCTTTCAGTTCTTGCAACTTATCATACCTTTTGCCTACAATCACTCAACCGCTTTCCTTGTGCTTTGTATTTTCACAATTGATCTTCGCCACTGCTATTAGTTGGGTAGGATTCCTACCCGCAATCTGTCATGCAGATCGTTGCACTGATCTTTAAGTTCTTACAGGTTGGGTGAACCAATTTTACTCGGAGTGTGGCTCTAATTTTTACCAAGCCGGTGGTTTGTTTCTATCCTACCGTGTTGTTTAATCCTTCCTGACTCCATCCACTACTTCAGGTTTACGGTGCCGACTTGTAAATGGTGCACACTGCTTGCAACCATGGTCTATTCATTTCAACTATCTTGAGAATCAGCTTTTAGTTACCCACTACATAGTAATTTCACGATGGTCCATGGCAAGTTGTCCGCAAATCAGCTTTCTGATCGCACTGAATTGGCACGCACGTGGTCTTGTTAGAACACCGTGGACTACTATTGTCGGCTAAATCAATGACCTCCTGCTGCAAACTGAGCCCGTTTTGTTATCCAATATGAGCGGATATCCACATCGTGACGCTTCATATACTCTGTTAGTCTTGTCAAGCATATAGTCCCTTTAAAAGATTTATACAAAACCTGTAAGTAATGGGAGAGTTTCGTTTTGATTTCTTTCGGAACTACTCAACCCCCAATTACTCATTTTATGCATGCGTTTGGTGCTAATATCTAAAAGCGCTCCTGCCTTACAGAAAATATCCACTATCTTCTTATGATCAAGTTCTCTTTGGATCATCAAGTCTGGTAACAGGCCGCTCATTATTGAGGACCAAAATGCTTCGTTATCTCGCCAACAATTTCCCGCCGGCAGTGCTATGTTTCACAGCATCATTCACAAGTCCGTCGATCTTTAAGTTCAGAGTTGCTGCCCCTTCACGTCGTTTTGAGATTGCTCCCTCTATATTATACGGGTGCGGCCGTTCCGCAAAGGAAGTTAAGAGACCTGTTTCTTTTCCAATGCCGCAATGGCTTCCAAAGTTGAAAAATAATTGTACGGAAACTTCTGCTAATGAAATGCAATGCGGGCAAGCCTACTTCGAACGCTAATGCCATCCACACAACATTATTGTAGCTTCTGTGGGCTTGAGGCACCGGCTGCCATACAGCCTTTCAAAGCTATTACACTGAATTCCTTCGTTTGTCAGACTGCAAATTTATGGTACACGAAATGAGAGTTCAAGCCGTCCAATCAAAGAACGTAATCCAAGTTAGAGTTGACACACGGCTGAAATTTAACACAAGTATATCAAAGTACACAGAATTGACAACTACACAGTAACACTAAGGCAAGATTTAGTGAAACACTGAGTAACTGGAGGTGATATACTACAACAATACTTACTGGAATGAACATGTCGGAAAGAGAAAATACACTTGGTACGGCAACAAAAATTTTACCCCGGTGCGGTACAATCCCATTCAAACTTGAATGAGGCACCCGGATTTAATTTTCCCACTCACCACTTGTTTCGTGACAGTTCAGGTGTACACCATGAGACGCGTGATTTGTCTATCTAATAGTGCCTTTCTCTAATATCAAACGATCGTGACGACAAGTATTATTCTGCAGGATAATTGTGAATGAGTTCATAAAGATCGGCCTTACTACAGCATTAGTAATACTGGTAATACCTACATAATAAAATGAAGTTTTTGCCTCAAATTTCCAAAATTTTAAAATAGGATGTGGCTGTACGGGAGACTGAACAACTAGGCGCTCGGCAGGGATGGATAACAATGGAACGCGATCAGGCACACTTAAACGAATGGCCAAGGTTAAGTTAGGGCAAACTAACTGTTGGTGGATCGAAGGATGTTATTAGTTACAAGTTGCACGCAAAGAAACACGAAACAGAAGTGGCAATGATGTTTGAGGTAATAACTGGGGTGATTACTGCGGTTTATTTGAAGAAGAACAAAAATTTAGGGCCACCTTTTGGTAAGCTGATCAACAGTCGAACCAAGCACAGTTACCGCAACCATAACTCAACGGACCTTGAAAAAGTCAACGGGGACCACAACAAAGACCATCGCTTTTGTCATCAAAACTGGTGGTAGCTTTCGACATCTAATTCAGTAACAGCATTATAATGGGTCCTTCATCCACTCATTTAACATCACAGTCCGCACTACATGTGCTGTACGCTAAAGTCTGAACTGGCTGTTTCGATCAAAGTTAAATAACTCAAGTAGATTTCAGTCAGTTGAATGTTCTTTATAGGACTCAGATGACTTTTTTAAAGGTCCAAACAGGTTGTTAGTTGTATCAGTTTGCTGTGATTCGCTGAGCTTTTCCTAACAAGATAAAGTGATTACTGTGTTTCGGACCATATATAATCAAACAAGTTTGTTGCGCTCACTTCTGACACGCCGATTCGTTTTTGCAGCAAAACTAATAGATCGGTAAGTTGGATCTTCTGCCAGAGTTCAGAATATAATTAGCCTCTCTCCTCCACTTATGCATCATTTACGATATTAGTTGGACCAGGTAAATCAGAATAAGAAGTTACCGTAAATCAGCAGATCGATGGTTCCAGGCCAGTGGAACCAAGCTGCAAACACTGATCGAAAAGATAAAACCTAAGGGAAAAGTTATTGACTAAACCTAAGTCAGGAAGGTCGGTTTAGCAGTCGTCGCGACAAGTGACAAATTGCCGAGGTCTCCAAATGAAGCGCAGGGCCGTTTGCGCAAACCGGCATCCAAACGCGCAAAGAACAAAACCGTTCAGATGCCTCAAGAGGACGTTTTCGATTATTCATTGCGCACTAAACCGTGTTACTCGAAGTTAAAAACCACGTGGTCTTAGATGTTCCGAACATTGCATCACGCTTGACGAAGTGGTCACGGCTAATAACTGTGATGTGTGAACTACGTATGGAATGCTTCAAAGGGCCTGGAGGAAGTGTCGGCGTTCATTTTGGTTTCAATCATTAAATTTTGTGGCCTTAGCAAACACTGTATACAGCATCAGAACTGATGTTTCAGGTGGTCTTCCCTGTCTAATTAAGTCGTGTTTACAGGGCATTAGCCGCAAAATAGTGCGCAAAATAGGACAAATTCAAACTTTCAAAGACAGGAAGCAAAACGGAGCTTTTTCCCCACAAAGGCAGGAACTAGTTATCGTACATGTTGGGCAGGATTCATATCCTTCAAGACGACTGGAGTCTGCAATCTTCTATTAAAGGATCTATTGAAAGTCAAAGTACATCAACAAAAACAAACAGCGGCTGGTCGAATACTGAAGTTTTTGTCAAAAAGGCCTCCCTCGAGAACGATAAACCGAACCTCAAAACCTGCACCGGGTGATTTAATTTCTGTACTGTTCAATGTCCCGTTTACGTGTTAGCATTCCGAACTACCGATTTGCGTAACAATGCCCATGGACGACAGAGTCACATTGGAGAGCAATGTTTCGTGCAATAAATGTTAGACATTGTTAGACTGACTCCGGCGAGCGGTCACTCAAAATGTGCATTGGATCAACTGTGAATATGTTTTGGATGTAGCTTGTAGTGAAGAAACTTATTGTAAAATACCGTCGATATTAAGGACCGGGTAACTATGGCACACGGAGTTCATCTGAATGGGATGTCCGTTTTAATCATTGTACCAAATTTGACTCCTTCCTTGAAACGTGTTCTGCACCTCAGTATCCCACTTTATGATGTGCTTGCACAACCAGGTATTAATCCCCCATACACATTGTAGGATGACGTCGGAGTGAATGAAATGAATAGATATTCAAACAAGTCTGGATAATGTACATATATTCCAAATTGTGTGTTACAGTTGGTCAACTAGGAGAGAAATTAATTCATCAGCCGGTGCCTGTGGGCTCGTGCTGATAAAAAAATGTCACAAACGCTAAATGTATTACTTATAATGCTGTTAAACAGAACATCATTTTTAATGGCCCTCTGAGGGGAGAAAATTAAACCGTAATGCAGAGCCTTATTGCCACCCTGGAAATTGATATCCTTCCATACTTTGAGGTTGTCGAATCAAATGGCCGCTGTTGCACTATTTTTTCGCAGAATAATTCAAAAAGTTGGGCCAAGTTGGAAATCTTCAGGGAATCCTTGTGTGTACCCATGCTAAGTGAAAATATTCCATTTAATGTAGGTGAGAATGAATCACCTCACAAGTAATCCTTCAGTCACTTGTGGGTACATCTTTTAAGACTAGTAATTGCGGTCTATTAAGTAATACTCCTTGATTTATGCTATCGGTTGCTGCCGAATAAACCAAAGCTAATGCGTCCCTAAATGGAAATTTATGCAGGGCAGTCGCTCCTCAGATCATTGCCCCCGTTAAAGTTGTCTGGCACGATGTGTTTACGCGTGTTCGACACGTTCGCCACTGTAATGCACGTTTATTAAAACATCAAATAACACCCTCAAGATGGTTTTCCGTAGACTCGGACTGAAACAATTGCAGTGCCGTCGGGTGGTACTTTTAGATTACTGAAAGGAGCAAAACACGGTGTACCAAATCCACTTTTTTCAAACTTTCCTCCTTCATAGACGCTGTTTTTAACATGATCGTCAGAGATTGGTACAACACAGTACCATTCAGGATTCCAGGGCATAATGGTCAACGAGCCAAATCGATCCACCTTCTGACATAAGTAGCCTTGAGGCTCTTTGTGCTGTGATCGGAAGAAAAAAGCACCCTTTTTACTTGACTGAAGTAGTGTACACACTTCGGATGCAGTGCGTGAACTGAATGTTCCAAGTTTGACGTCCTAAACCACTAAGACAGTCGACACCTTACTCAAGACTCGATGCATTACCCTTGCATGAATAGTGTGGAACTACTCTGAGTAGATAACAAAATGGCTGCAAAAGTACCCCACGGTTTACAAGAAACCACGTGAGCAGATCTGGCAGCGTTTAACCGGTAGACCGTGAATATCTCTGTTATTTTTTAGTGAAAAAATATTTTGGTGCTATTATAGTTGCTGAAATTTTGTGACATGTTGCAGTACCTAAGATCCAAGAATTCTGTTCCCTAGAGATTTTTTTGTTTCAAACTTCTGAAGACGTAAGCAAGGAAGTTGCGGTAGTTCAATGGCATAGGAATTAATAGGAAAATAATGTAAAGTTGCATTCTACGTTATTTCGGAGAATTGAAGGTAAAATATAATGAAACTCGATGTTATAGACGTGGAAACACATTCTTCTATTTGAAGTTGGAAGTAATTAAGCAGGAAAGTTTGACTATAATTTCGACAACCGAACTGATGTTGAAACATGGCTACTAAGTTTTATTAAGATACAAACATGAAGAACGCCTATAAAGCTACTTCAACGCAGGACAGTGCACAAAAACAGGACAAGTAATTTGCGTTTTATCAGTTATATTCGCCAGACTTTACCATTCGTTGCCAACCTTTCCATGAAATTAGGATGTACGCTGGAATAGAAAAAGGTGACCTGCAAAAAGTACTCCTAGCTGGAGAGATTACAACACTTATAACGGCAAATGTGTAGTTCGCCGGTATTGTGCTTCAAAGCCCAAACCAGTTGAAAACGGTTATTTAAACGCGAAAAAAGAATTTTCAAGTTTTTAATGATATATTGAAATGCATATTACGGGATTACCATATAGATTTCATCGAGCATAACAATTGTGTTGCAATGAAAAAAATCAGCTATACCAAAAATTGTTCACATTTGCACTTTTGTTGAGAAAAACGTGCCGCCAGTTTTGTCAACAAAAGCATCATGTTGGCTTTTGTAATCGATTTTGCGTTCTGAAGATGCTTCCATCGAAATTTCCGTGGTAGAATACATACTTCTCACCCTCCGAAACGCTCAAATATGCGTTGTTTTCGAAACGTAATTGAGTTTGTAATCTTCGACAGCGTTGCGTTTACACTGCACTGTACACGAAATATCACGGTAATTCCAAATGAAAGCTATTCTGCCGCGGTCGTTGGTCAATTACTCACCTGAGTTTTATGTTCAGCCTGGTTTCCTTATAGAATTTTTGGTGGGAAATTGTCCACGTTATCATCTGGTTGTTTCTACCTACGGTATAGTGTAAACATGGATAACACGTCCAACTCCATCATTAACAACTTGCGTATTGTTTTGTTTATTGCTTACTGATTATGCTTGAATGTAGCTTGCCATATGTACGTGAGTCAATGCCAACTTTTGCTAGAGATAATTACTAACTTTGATGCTCGTTAGTTCTCCGAAGAAAACATGACTTCCAATTCTACCATTTCCGCTACAACCCTTCTATCTTCGTATCATGTACGCTAATGATTTCGACGTCTGTGGTACTATATTATTGCCGGCCGCAGAATTCATTGATGAGTGCCAGTGTGTTATCTCATTTTTAGTCAGAACTGAAGGAGATCATTATAACTTATCCCCAGCGGTCCAAATAAACGTTCATTCTGATATCCCCCGTGTCGTTCTCATCAACGCTGATCATAGCTTAAGTGAACTGGACGGAGCAGCTATTAGTGTGAACGCATACTATGCACTTAAACGTTGATCAGCCTAGCAGAACTGCAGGGAGCAGCTACTAGTGTGAACACACACTACATACGTAAACGTCGATCATAGCTCAGGTGAACTGGATGGAGCGGCTACTAGTGTGAACGCATAATACATGCTTAGGCGCTGATCATAGCTCAGGTGAACCGGACGGAGAAGCTACTAGTGTGAACACATAACACATACTTAGACGTTGATCATAAATTAAGTCTATTCGTCGGAGCAGCAACTAGTCTGACCACATACTACATACTTAAACGTTGGTCATAGCTCAGGTGAACCTGACGGAGCAGCTACTTGTGTGGACACAAAACATAAGTTATTCCGTAATTTACGGCCGGCTTTCGTTGATCGGCTCCGAGACAGCCTTCTTGTTTGCACACCTAAATCTAGTTCTGAAAAATGCAGATCAATTACTACGACAGCCTTATCATCGCACATACCC
>JTDE01002397.1:38802-53829 GCA_014338405.1 Paragonimus skrjabini miyazakii
ACGCAGATCGTCAAGAGAGCGGAAGAAACCTGAACGGCTTTTGCTGCAGCTGGAACAATCTTTGCGGGGGGAGGAGTGCAGTGAAGTTGAGCGATCGTCACATACGGTTCATACCGCGGCTATTCAGTAGTAGGAGCATATATTCTGACATCATACAAGTCGCAGGAAAAGTGTAAAAAGGAAAATCAGAGTGCAGCATCGCTCATAGTGGTCCTTGCTACTTAATGGAACTGAGCAGTGACGTCTGCGACAACCGAAAAGGTCCGGGGCCGAATACTACGTGCAAATGTGTGGTTTTGCTCCGAATCTTGTTTAAATGCTTAACCCATGTGTTGGTTTGTTGAATAAACAACCCTTGTGCAATACGCGTTCTTGGATCACAACACTAGTTCTGAAAAATGCAGATCAATTACTACGACAGCCCCATCATCACATATACCCTAACCGCCAGGGTTGCTACTTGCCACTCTAAACATGATGTACAAACACACTGAAAAATTTACCTTCCTCGGGTAGTGTACTCACCCGGCGCTGAAATGTTATTAACATCAGGCCACACTGATGACCATTGGTCCGACAGCTGTAGAGCTCTTGGGATGGCACATTGGGATCTTGAAGGCGGCATATGGATGTGTGTGTGCGATGATGGGGCTGTAGTAGTAACTGCGGTGGGCACAACATCCGAATGTGATGCTATGGATTCCGTCGGAAGGTAATTTCTTTTAACTGTTCTGCATTTTTCAAAACTGGATTTAGGTCGCGAGTTGTGCAAACAACTGTCAGCGGAAATGGGAACCATGTAGGCGACATTATTCCGTTCGAAAGATTCCAAATTTGGAAATACCCATTGCACGCTAGAGGAAGCATTCACAATTTTGCAACACTGGACGTCCTAGAACAGCATAACATTCAAAACGTTCATGGTGGTCTGCCCCGGGAACAGACGAAAAGCAGTCAACCTATTATTCCTCATCCGAAGACATGTTCGAATTAGCCGATTATATTATTCAATTCTTTCGCTTTCAGCCGACCACCATAATAATCACGGACGAATGGAGAGCCTACAGAGCTTTGGATGAAACAGCTCATTACGAGCGCTGGACGATCAATAATCAAGAAATTTTGTGGATCCTGAGAACAGCATGATACAGGCGGAAAATGTGGAAAACCATTGGTCCCTTGCTGAGAAGCATTTTCATACAATATCTGAATCAAACGAACGGCAAGTCTAGTCACGCCTTCAGATCTGTTGACTAAAATGAAAATCTTGGAAACATGATTGGCAAACTGCCGTTAACCTTACCTCATACGAAAATGTTGTTAATTGTATAATATACGTTGACATTATTACACGCGTTGGTTATTCCGATTCAATTCTTGCGCTGAGATCGGTAGTTGCTCCGTCCGGTTGACTTAAGCCCTGATCAACGTCTAATTATGCCGCATTTATTCACCTTAATAGCTGCTACATCCAGTTGACTTAAATTATGCCAAACTGTGCTCCACGCTTAGACACTTATAACTGCTCCGTCCATTTGTCTTACCTTACTAGTTCAGCCAAACTGTGTTTAATGCAGGGACACATAAATGCACCGTTCATTTGTTCTACCTTACCAGTTATGCCAAACACATGGGTGGACGAGTGAAGTAACTAGGGACGAAAACGTGGGAATAGAATCTTGAATTTGCTTTTTCCAGCACAGAATGCAGCCCTCGGTTTTCATGTGTTATGGATGTCCTTCCGGATGATCGAAACCATGTATCAGATGAAGTCTTCGTCAACATGTCGTTCATCGCATATATCTGCAAGGAATCTGTGTGCGCATATATGAAAGAACTTACTTTCTTTAATTATACCAACAGGATAATCGTTCCAGGTGATGTTGATTCGTGCTTTCTTCGACCCGCGTGCAAACAGTACACTGTCAGCGGACCGGTCTAATTCGACATCCGTTGTGGTTGGTATACGAGGCTTGCTTTCCATAATCACCGGGGGAGTGCGAACAACGGTTGGAGTAGAGGGAACTGACAAATATAAGGATTCAAAGCGTGCAATTACCAGGCGACTGAGATTGAAGCTGTTTGCCACAGAATGGACACCCGTTGATGTCTGCCATTCGCATACATTTGGAGTGGAAAATCAGCTGATCAGCACCACACCGATAACTGTGCATCTGTACGGTGTCACCACAGTTTCCACATGGCAATCCTGTTTCAGGCCTCCTCACCCACCTCGGTTGCAAACCGCCTGCAGCTGAGCCCATGGGGAAGTCTTATAAAGGTAAGTCAGTTTTTGCACGTTTCACTATCCTACTGGCAAAAGCAATGATGTCGTTAAAGCAAGTAACCGCCGTGCGGTTGTTGCAGTCATCCAGTTTTTGAAGCACATGATGCAGGGCTTTATAGTGACGGTTGAAACTGGCTGCAGCAAACGGCCGAAGCTGCGGGCCGACCAACCGTCGATTTGGCAAGTTGTACTCTGCCAGCCACCGCTTATGAATGGGGACGTGACCTTTGAAAAGGCAAATGAAATCTACAAAAGACCTTACCGTTGGGGTAGATCTGTTTCCGAAGCGCCGACAGAATGTGTATGCATGGCAGCTACATTATATGGTAAAATGTTCATTCATACATGCTCTCAACGCTATCCACGACGAAAGCGTCACCATCATGTTGCGCACGAAGCTGCAATATTCAAGGTGATTTATAGAGAACCGCTTACCTCGCACTCATAAATTGTTTCGAAATGGAGTGGTGGAGTCCGTCCCTTCAGATAATCAGTAGGAGTGCAACTTGCTCTTCTTCACTGTCTGTGGTAGCCATTCGGTGGAACAGAAAATGACTGCGAAAAGAGTTTGCCTTTTAACAAACATGACGGACGAATTTTGCCAACTTACACGCTTACGTACGGCATTACGTACATGAAAGTAACATACTAAAATTTCGCAACCGAACACCACATGGACTACCCTCATTTACGCAGCCATCTTATCCATAACAAATGTTTTCTCTGCAATTTGATCGCCCATCATTTTATGAAATATTTCGGAAGGTCCACGTAGTGAAGCATACTTTCCACTACAAACATACGCGTACATCACAGGTCGGCCCTTTCTCACACCGTCTGTCACGAGGAACTAATATAACTTCCAACTTCGAAAGTATGTAGAAATATACATTGACATACTTGTGCCTGTTTATCCCGTGGGTGGAATCCATATTCACAACGTGCGAGAAACGTCGGAAAAGTTCGACCTTCGTTCGCTGGGCAAAGCAGATATGCATATATCTCTTGCCGTTATCCCGCATAGTGCACACCACATCTATCGCACTAATCTCCGACAGCATTTCTTTGAGATTCTCCAATGTTCCGTAACTAACCTTACGTAACAGACTCACACGACGTTGCAGGCTTTAACTCGCGGCGGATGTTTCCACGACCAGCGGTTATGATAAACTTCCCGTGAACATCCGCCACATATTTTTCAGTGTCAGCAGTTGGTGTATTCTACCGGAACAGACTCCTGCATGCGTTCAACTCACCGACGGTGAGTCCACGATTCGTAGGATGGGATTCATATAGCAGATGATTGAGAGGGTGGTTGCGCTTCAACTCAAAATAGCTCACAGCCAGATACGCACCTCGTCGGACCACATAAATTCGTGACCTGCAATGTGTGTCGCGAGAAATGATTTGTTACAACTAACAACAGTTAACCCACTAGACACATCGCACACCCCTGCATACACTCCTACGCCTCTTGTACTTCGTACAACGATAATAAATCTGCACGGTTTTTAGAAAACCATATCACTTTTTCCTTATCGTAGTTCGAAGCAGTTTTCGACCTACGGCTCGTCCCACGAACGTAAATAACGCCCACCTCGTCCATGTACCTCTGAAGACACTCCTGAAACTGTGAGAAAGTGCGAAATTCGCGATCTTCAAACATCGCCTTGAAAGTCGCGATATAATTCATCTCCTACAAATAAAATATAAGCAACTGAAAATAAAGTAACAAACGAATGACAAGCATGTAAAAATAAATTTGAAACAACCCCAGCATGTTTGTGTTAACATTGCCACACGCAACCTACCACAACAACAGCAGCCATAACGATTTTCGGAAAACCATTCCGATGAGGTGGTTTTCAGTGAATGATCAGTTAAAACAAAGATATATGAGTCCATGACGCAGATTTCGAAGGCTTCAATTTCTGCACTAGGTACCAAGCTAACAAAACGATTTTTTCCAGAAAACTAATTTTCCCGAACACGACAGCTCAGAAACTCACGGTCTGCGACTAGAATTCACGGAGCCGGACAAGTCTTTTAAAACCCGTAGTAACTTGGTCTCCTCTCTCTTGTTTCTGGCAAGCACTCAACGTTAGTGTCTAACCTTACTTCTGATCTCTGCATTGCCAGTGGAAATTAACTGCATACAATCGGTTAGGCTCAGAAAATTGTTGATTCGCTAATCTAACGATAAATTTATCAGGTTCGCTTAGCACGTTGCTCCCCTTTGGACACCAGACTAGATTTCTGTCAAATGTGAACAAACGGCTCAGCATCTTAACGCCTTGACCAGCTTGTTGATGAGTAGAAGGAAAACACGCTATCCTCACACCGAGCACTTGGGAACTCGGATATTAGACGATATACTGCAAACTTTCCAGTACATACTTCCGTCATGCAAGGAGCCCTTTATCTGAAGAAGGAAATGAGAGGATAACCAAACTGTGTCCGTCTTAATTTTCAGCAGTCCGCGGTTAACTGATGAGAATGAGATTTCCAGGCCTGAGTAACAGAACTTGATTCTACTTATCCGCCCCCAGTGACGTCGAAATATATCAACCAGCGACGTGAATACTAGTAACAATGGAAGACTACGGTATTATTGAGTAGCCTACGAATTTTTCAAAACCAACTGTTACATACTTCAACTGTAGGGTTCAGTGTTAACAATAGACACATGCCGTAAGTATACATGTCGACTTCCTAGGGTCAGGCGAATATCACGAAGTGAATTCACAATAATCTCGCACGCATTTTCGGTAACCATGGCCGATAGGCTAACGTAAGTGAATCGTTGGTCGGGCCGAAAGATGAAGTAGATTTCACAGTGACCTCGCGACCAGTCAGTGTTTTCGATTCAACAACATACGACAGCCCACTAGTGAAAATGGCTATGTTTCCCGTGAGACCATACGAAAAGAATGGGGATGTAGGTGATCAGGATGTTGCGCTTGAATTTATATTATCTTAACTGGAAGAATAGATTGGTACTACACGGTATTCTAGGCAGCAACTGTAGGGCTGTCTATTTCAAGGTACCAGTGAATGGGCAGTAGTCAATAATTGCCGGTTACCTGGGGGAAAGCTTATACACCCGGACGAATTTTCATGGATATTCGTTTTTAAAGGTGATAAGAAGTTATGGGTGTGACCTTATGAGTAACGTTCGGGGCGTTCAACGCTCATCTTCTGCGTTCCAAATCCGTTTTCTTGATCCTCGCTCAATCGACTGGATGGAGCCGAATCAGGGCTTGTGGGAGCGTCACGTCGCTTGGTAAATACAGTCGTCCGAGCGGGCAGGGATGATAGGAAATCAGGGAGGCATTCAAATAGCCAAAACATTAGGCTTGGGAGAACATTTCACACAAATACATTTGCAAATCAAGACGGTAGGAATGCGTACAGTTGTGATACTGGTGGTTATGGTCATAGTTCAAAAACGGGGAATGTAGAGTGTCTGTCAATCACAAGGTTAAAATGCAAGCAGTGATAAACATCAGTGTGTGCTACTAAAGTTGTTTTCTACTGACAGCGGTCGTACAAAGGACATACTTGGGCTCACCATGTACATTAGTCCAAGACATGAGAAATTAAGGCAACTATGGCCTTCGCAGGAATTGGGTTTGAAGGTCGTTCCAAAGGGAAAACGGTCATTTTCGCTCGGATCTTCGTATTTCAGATAATTTTCGAAATATTAAGATCGATTGTTCATGCAAAAAACTTATAGTACATCAGTTCCAAATGAAGTGTCAATAAGAAAATTGGAACACGCCAGATAAGTGCCAAGAGTGCTAAGTTGGTGATAAAAGCATTTCCCTCCATTTGTGCGAAAACAACAGGCGTTGCCCCACTTGCTCCAGTCCTATGAATGCGTTCATTGAGATCGTCGAGATTAACTACGTCATCCCCTAACCGGTGAGTGCCTAATTTTACGGTGTTTCGAAGGTATGGCCGAAATAGAAACATATGACTATACAACGTTGGCATTGTATTTCGACAAGAATACTAATATATTCGGTAATGGAACGTGTATGACAACGTTCCCAGCTTTCTTGTTTATGCCATATTTATACCATTTATCACTTTACGTGGGATTTCAGGTACATACTGGCGGACGGAACGTTGCTGCGAGAAATGGTTCAAAACGACATTATGAAATGGATATTTCCACCTTCAGTGTATACGGTACTGCATAAAAAGGGTATTACGTCACACTCTATCATCACGAATCTTCAGAAGTTATTTTTGTCCACGCTGCTTTCTTGTTCCCAACTTGACTGGGGTGGCATGGAATTCATACGAAGCGGCATAGGGGGATAGATGGTTCCGATTTTCATATTAACACTGTTTATTTACAGTTGATTAACTTCAGGTACTCTGCCTAAAATTTCGATTTCAGTATTTGGGAAATTATTTAACAATTGAGGATTTGCACCAAAATGACCGTTCTCCTTTTGGGAAAACTTTCGAGCCCAATTCCGGCGAAAGCCATAATTGCTGAAAGTAATGCTAACATGTGTGATAGATGTTTGTGAAGTAGGATAATTACCTTACGCATACAAAGCGGAGTAAACGCAGTTAGGGGTATAACTCAGGCCTGAAGCAACGGATATTACAATTCCAATGACTCGTCCATTAAGGTGTACACAAGGAATAGTGTGAACCAAGCCAACTACCTTTGAAGACTTTCATTCGGTTTGGAACTTACCCCATAAGACAGAGTGAATCACCATTTTGACGGTTTCCGGAGATATAATTAATGCGTGCGTGATATCGCGCGCAAAAGTTTCATAATCACCACCTCAAGAAGTTCTCAACAGATCCGGACACGCCGCACTCAATCTTCTGCGTGTCGTTAAAGACGGGAAATAACCTGCTTGGGGAAGCACCAGTGGTGAGCTAAAACGTCCAGCGAATAAAATGAACATGGAATAACACACATTTTCGGCGAATGGCGAATTAGCGCGTCTCACTGAGAGTTATAACATGCACACCAATGTTGTCAGTACCCACGGTAGAGAATAATGCAATAACAGTCGAACTTCCTGCTGAGTCACGCGTAATCTGGTGATCCAATGAATGCATTTTTCAATATCAAGCGGCTGAAGAAAAGTTACTTTCGAAACAACTAATAAAAAAGCATTCGTAAGAATTAACCCTAATACAAGAAGAATAAATCTCCCCCGAATGTGAAAAATCACCACAAATTGAGCAAAAAATGTGCACGCACAACGAGATGAACAACTAGCCACCGCTCCGTAGTGGGAGATAATAAAAAACAAATCGGCTCACTTAAATCAATGGTCCTCGGTTGGGCTGGAATGAAACAACTGTTTGCAGACTGATAATTGATGGGACATATGCGCTGCACAATAAAATTGTTGGAAGGAAAATGTACAATTTTGACATTTGGAATTTTACAGGGCTCAGAGTGAGAGACAGTAAGGAAAATGGTAGCAGCAGCTAAAATAAGAATAAAGATAATCAATGCGGTATAGATAAGGCAGATTATATGCCTTCCAGCAACAATCAAACCAAGCCTAGTAATCTGAAAAAATCCAACAGACCTTGGCAAAATCAGCACACTTTGAACAACTGGTGGTAGAGGTTTTGCGTCAATCGTAATGAAGTAAGCTTTGTTGGGAAATATCGGAATTTCAGTGTGTCACCTCATTGGTAAGCAGCACAGTTCGGTATGCCAAAAGAAAGAGTATAGGGGGGGGGCAGGAAAGAGTGCATCCTCAAAGGGGTGCGACGAGAGAATTACCAACTGACTAGCGTGTGCAAATCATGGAAACAGCTCAACCGTCACGTAGGGAAAAATAACAAATAGGCAGAAACATAAAGCACATCAAAACATAATTCCGAGTAATCGGAATATTGGTGAGTAATCGATTAATCAGCTAATTTCAATTTGCACGTCACTTTTGTTTCACGCCGGCTTTCTTATTCAGATAAACCTGTCAGTCAATCTTCTCCGAACTGAAGCACGGAATTAACTCGTTTGGACTCATCGGAAGTGCACATTATATTAGGAACATTGTTTCGGAAGGTCAGTGTGATATGAGACTTCGACACATCCTAAAAGAACTAGTTGTGGGGCGATCCACTGGACGTAACAGGCATTGTTTTTGCCATCTAGTGGGAAATTCGGTCAACCTGATCATTATTCAGGGACGAATGGGGGTTGAGTGTTCACATGTGCCTAATATGAAATCAGTGATTCAATGACTAACAGTTGCCTGGTAGCAAATTGTCCGGTCTTGTTGAGGATACACATTATGCATAAGCGGTTACTAGGAGGATGTCATTGTTTAGTGCCACTCCACACGAGACCGACCAAAATGTCTATCTAAGTGCGGAGCTGCCATCAAGTGTGTGCATTTGAGTCCGGAACGATTGGACGGTTGAATGTCATGATGAGGTAAATGTCCGGGACAAATATTTTGGCATGAACAAAATTATGTGTTATGCTATGTATCTATTGTCAACCGTGGGTCACGATATGACGATAAACGTCAGCACTATTGCTAAAGTACGGACGTAATCACTCTGCTTCTCTTATAAAGATCAATACTGGTACAACTTCCTACCCAGAAGTGTCTACTGGTCTGTATCTACACGAGAGTGCACGCCCTTTTGGGTGTTTAAGGTTCAAGTGCTGGCATGTGCATGCGCTTGGTGCGTATGCAAATGATGTACACTGCTGACATTCCATCACTTTTCTGTTTTCTAAAACAGTTAGAAATAAATTTGCGACTGCTTTATTTCACCCTCACAGGAGTTCCAAATGAACAAGCAAACATTTTGCAACAACTCTGTAGTAATGTACTAAACTCTGAGGCGGTTCGAGACACAAAAGTAAAAAACCAGCTGTCGCAACGCATTACACTGTCTATCTGCTCGACTGTGAATGGTGTGCTGTTACCAAAAGTTCAGTAACTCTATATCGGAGACAGGCCAATTTGGATATTTAAACGTCGCGCCTCGGAGTCCCAAAGTGCAATAAACTGAACTAAGGTATCAGATGTCACCAAACTAGATTGATTATCATAACAGTCGAATAATGATTACCGATTAAAAATAGTGTAACTCACATATTAACGTCAACTTAATTATACCGGCTTTGTTTGAAGTGCTGCAAAACTACGCGGGGTTGGTTTCGTTACTTATTTCTTCGGCATGGTGTCCTCTGCGGTTGGTTTTTTGGTTGGTTTGTTATTGTATCATTTAGGCTCAGAAGAAGAAGCCACAAAAAACGTCAGGACGTAAAAAGCAGGTGCTCCGGTTCAGTATCGGTTGCGCTCCGAATGTTATCGATGAGGATTTATTCAGTATCGATACTTTAGTAAGTCCATGATTTGATGCAGTGTGAATCCTGTGTCCTCAGATTAGGGACCTCTTCCCTAATCCTTCTTACCTTCCATTTAATGGCTGTTGTAGGAAAAGTATTTGAAGGAACGAATCAAAGTGAACAACAAGTTGAACAACTTCGGAAAGGACGTACACGTTGATAGCGATAACAACTCCGTCATGGTGACTGCTAACATACCCTTCTCTAAAAGGTAATTCATCCCCTGTTATTCTCTGACTCTGATTAGGTATTTAAAGTACCTTACAAAAAAGTACCTAAAGCACTATGGGCTGCGTGACTACCTTCGTGTCGTTGCGAAATCAAAGGACTCTTACGAACTACGGTTCTACAACTTTGAAACAGAAGATACTGATAATGAAGATTAACTTTTGAATAAATTTTTTTCGGAAGTGTCCCTTAGTTTGGTTACTTTGATTCGCGGCTTGAATGTGGTTCATGTGCTAGGTTTCTGAGAGTGGAACAGTTGCTTTCCATGATGTCAGCAAAACCTACAATGCATCTTTGTTGATATTTTCCCATTCGCCATGACGGCCGAAGGCGGTCATGCTCTGGTCTGGTGCTGGCGAAATATATTGCTATAATTAATTCGACTTGGTGCTCCGCTGAACGGACTAGTGAAAGGCGGTTTCGTTGTTCGGTAGACGTAGTCTCGATGGACTAAGCAGCAGTTGACTTCGGCCTGTCCTGTTGGTTTTGAGCTCAACCTTTGTAATACGGTAAGTTCGTGTGCAAAATAGGTGCATAGCAGTTGCTATAACCGTTAATAAACTATGGGCAGCGAGCTGTTTGTCACTGCTGTGAAATTTGATCTCCGACAATTCCTGTGTGCCGATCACACGGCGGGTAAGAAACATGAGATAGGTAACTACCGACCAGTGGGTCTCACGACAGTTGTCCTGAAACTGCTGGAGGGAATGAAGGAGGGTAGGATTGTGACACCCTACTGAGATTGGTCTTTTCTCCGCAGACCAACATGGAATCATCGGTCTTGTCTCACCAACTTGCTTTTCTTCCTCGATGAGATCACGAAGAGGTTGAATAGGGGGGCTAAAGTTGAGGTTTGTTACTCGAACTTTGGGATGGTATTCGACTCAGTAAACTACCGATTGCTAATTCTCGAACGGGAGACTGTTGGTATTCTTTCAAGACCGCTAGGATGGATACAGGACTTCTTGAGGAACCACATCTTAGCTCGACGGCCGTAGCCGCACTTATATATTGGATTCCTGTTAGTAGTAAACTGTGCTGTCCGCTCAGCAGGTTCCGTTAAGGCCAGGTCGAGACGCAAGACTTTCGGAAATTTATTCACTGTCTGCTTACGCGCATACTGACTTTAGTGTCGTCGGCGCCAAAGACGCGTTTTACGTGAATTTGGCCGCTCTCCTTCGGCCGACGGATGGCTCTAATATAGTCGATCTGGCCGGAGGTATGAATGTTCAGATCGGCCGCTTTTGGTGAGGCCGAATCTCTTTTGGTGGCAGGTTTGGGAAAGCGTCACACCGATCGGATAATGGCGGGCGATTGTTGCAGCTGTGCACTGAGTATAAGCTATTTTTAGCCAGCACTAGTTTTAGGCATGGTGCACGTTATACTTGATGCCCGCTTGCTCCAAATCAGGCGTGGTCTCAGGTAGTTACAGGTGGCGAGGTTGCATTCAGGATTGTCGTTCTTATTGGAGCGCGTATCTGGTCTGCTGACTGCATTGGTATGTTTTCGTTTTGTTCTTACTTTTGCTGGACACCGACTGGCTGTTGAGAAATTGGCTTTACCATCGGTAAAGCATAAGTACCAAACCAGCTTAGATAGCTGCCTTAGTGATATTCACTCCAAAGATCCTGATAGCTGCTGTACACAGACATTGGATTTCAGTGAAATCTCTGGAGTTGTTGGGAGCCAGACGGAAAGTTCCTCCTGGCAGTTCACATAATATTTCTAAAGAGATATCCGTAGGAAGCTGAAACGTAGTCTAAAGGCTGGTCGTTAGGCTTCGTTGGTGGAATAAGTTAAGGGAATGGAGATATCTTTTGCTTCAGGGAACACCGGCGAACTATTTGACCTGATCCGTGCTACCGGTCAATTTAGCTGGCCTCCTGCTTCTGCCGTGCTGCTTCCACAAACGTCCTGGTCGGTAGATTTAGAACCACCCACTGAGCCCGAGGTTTGCAATTGCATTTCGGCTCTCAATGGTAATAAGGCTGCTGGTCCAGATGATCTCGTGTCGGCACTTTTTAAAGAAGGTGGAGAGGTGTTAGTTGAGACATTGACAGCTGTTTCAACTTGTGTAGATGACGGAGACCATGCCTACGTGCTAGGGTCACGCGATGATAGTTCCTATATTCAAGAAAGGTATCTGGGGCTCTTGTGAAAACCATAGGGGAATTAGTTTAACCCCACTCATTTCTAGGGTTCAGAAGTTAAACAGGGAGGGTTTTGTTCTGGCCGAGGATGTATGGGTCACATGTTTACCGTACGTCAAATCTTGGAGCAGCGTCCTGTGTACCGTCGACTAACAAATGCTGTATTTCTTGACTATGAAGGTGCGTTCGATTCGGTGGATCGATTTACACTGTTAGAATCGCTTAAACGCAACGGTGTACCAACCAAGTATGCGAACATACTGTCTGCGCTTTTTTCCCATACTTTGGCTCAGTTTAGGGTTTACGATGAGCCGTCTGACAGTTTCAACACCATGAGCGGCGTTCGTCAAGGCTGTCCCGTTTCACCACTTTTGTTCAATTTCGTCATGGACGAAATAATAGGGGACTGTTTGCGGCACTCAGATGATGCTGGTGTGGACCTCCTACTTGGTAGAAGGCTGACTGATGTTGATTATGCTGACGATAAGTTGTTGGTGTCTGACAACTTTCAAGCGGCACAAGCAACGTTAAACGAAATTTCACGTTCTGCTTAGTATTTCGGAGCGCGCTTTGCAGCCTCAAAATGCAAAGTGCTTCTGCAAGATTGCTGTGATTACGTAGACGTAATGTTAGATAATGCGGTCATGAAGGTTGTTGACCGGTTTGTATATCTGGGAAGCCGCATCAGCGGCGGAGGTTTTGGGAATGAAATAGAGTCGCGTATTTCTAATACGAGTGGTGTTTACTAATCTTAGGCACTTATGGCGACAGAAAGGTATCTCTCTGAAACTTAAGGGTCGCGTATATCAGACAGCAGTGAGGGCTGTGTTACTTCATGGCAACGAAACCTGGCCCCTCAGAGTAGATGTGAACCGTCTTCAGGTATTTGACCACCGATATCTGCGTTCAGTCGCCCGTATCGGGTGGCACCGGTGAGTGAGCAAGGAGGAAGTTAAGAGGCGGGTGTTTGGCACCGATTGTCAGACGAGTTCTTTCGTTCACTCCTTACACTTACACAGCCTTAGTTGGTTAGATCATGTACTAAGGATACCAGCTAGTCGTTTGCCACACCGGGCACTGATTGCCGACGCTGCAGCCGATTGGTGCGAGGTAAACAGTTGATGACCTGGCGTAGACAAATGAAATCGTTCACAAAGAGGTTCACTGGCTCGGGTTCGAGTCTTGGGCTGGAGCCCTCGCGACTCAGAATCGGTGGCTTGAGACGTTCGGTGAGATGACGGCTAACCGAGCTCAGTGGCGTGAATGTTGTCGTTTGAGCGAATTGTTTGTGATGTGAGTGCACTTAATGATGCGGGGCAGTGGAAACCGCAAGGAAGCTTTTTTTTTGCTTACTTTCATTCACAGCTCGGTTGTTTGCTTGCAAGGTGTGGGCGCCTTGTTGTATGTTTTAATATAGATGTAGGTATTTGTAGTAGTTAGGTCACCTCCCCCTTTTTTCTTCCTATACAGGGTTTGCTTTCTCTTCCTCTTCGTAGTTGTGTGGCTGTTAAGCATCAGTGTGAACCACTGATGTATTGCTGTCTGTGATGATGATGACTGGTGGCCTGTCTATGCTTATTTGCATTGAAAAAAACCATAATGAGAGGACGTGAAGAGACTGCGTTCGTAGGAGGTTTTCTAAGCTTACCAGAGGGGCATCATCGTTAGGCGTGTTGCAAGAGTGCGAACGGCGAATAACCACTAGGACTTTCCTGGCCATTCATTGTCAATCGAAGCTACAGGGCATCACCTTTGTTAAGGGATTTGAATTTCCTGGCGACTGTGCGTATCGAGAGACCCTGATCTTGGAAGGTTGCGAGATTCCCATCCCCCATTTCGCACAGTCGAAGCGATAAATTGAGTACCCGAAGGTGCTCAATCCACTGTCACCAATGTTAGCTGAAGTAGTTCTCCGTAGAAGTTGGGTGTTATGAATCGACTGTTTGATTCTGATAACTTGTTAGATAGACAATTCGAATATATGCTCGTTTGTTTTTCTGAGAAAAGAAAAAGTAAAGCTTGGAATAAATCCTGAAATTAAGGGAAGAGATTGAACGGTGTCGGGGTTTGACCTGGTTTGCTCTCTCAGCTGCTTTAGAAGTCTCCCTATGTGTTTGCAGGCGGGCAATCACAATCTGCGCTTTCGCCAGCATTCTGCGTTGCCGCTTGTGGCTGCTGTGTCCTTTTCGAGTTCCTCATTTGGGAAGAGCAATTGGACCTTCTAACCCTGGAGAAAGTTATTTTATCTGTTATGAACCAGACTTCAGTGGAAGCAGTGAGCGTGACGTTCTGATGCCAACAATAGCACTGCTCAATGGGACGGGCAGTAAATGGTTCTTTTGATTGGTTCCAGATGACCCTAGCAAGATTCCGTCTTAAATTTTTGGGACGAATTTTGTAAAGAGCCTTTTGGTATGTTTTGGGGAGAGTAACAGTGAGGATAGTTTGCTTCAGCTGAGAGGGTCAGTCATTTGACGGGCATCAACAGATACGGCATTCATGCTTTTTACTGTATGTAAACTCTCATGAGTAGACACTGCAGGACTGGAAACCATAGACATTATCCTTAGATGTAACTTACGTCGATCCTCATCTCTGAGTTAGGTTTTTTCTGCTGATCACGCCTCTTCTGCAAAGAGCGATTGAGAGAACTGTCCATTATTTTGTTGACGGGTTTTAGAGCTCGTACTTTTTCAAGCACTGTCTAAACTGGGTTTCACTGGTAAAGTTACCTAAAAACCGAAAGACGTTCTTTTAGAGTTGGCGCGCAGCCTGTTCATGAGTACAACGTTTGGAACATCAGAGCGGGAATGTGAGTGCCATGATCGGTTTTCCTAGTCCAGTTGGGGTTATGGAGAGTCGGCCTCATGAGCAATTTTCCTTTTGAGAGCCTTCTCTCATTGTTGCCACAGACTTCTCTGTCTGTGTAGTTGACGAGGTACTGCGTTCTTTGTGATTGCAACATCAAGTTTGCAGGGGCTGTGGAGAGAGTAAATGGG
>JTDE01002397.1:55024-72173 GCA_014338405.1 Paragonimus skrjabini miyazakii
CTGCGACACATCGCCGTCTCGGATAGCGTCTCTAACCAGCGGTTTGAGTGATCACGAGGATTCCATCCAGGCAGGCGACACCTACCCACATTGTTCAATGGATCTGTTAGGGTCTTCATATTTTGTGACCACGTGGTTTTACCCAACTGTTGGTGGTCTCAGCATATAATGCCCGATACAGTAAACGATCAGATGACATACGGAGTACGTGACCCAACCATCACAAGCTATGTACTGTGATTAATTGACCGATTGGTCGCGCATCCCGGGCGTTCTGGAGTACGCGCCAGCGAACTATCACATTGCCCACGCGGTCAGTCGACTTGATGTGGGCCAGTTGCCGGAGACAACGATGGTCAAACACGCTTGACCTGGGTAACCGAAAGTTTTATATAATGGACTAATAAGAATAAACGAAATGCTTGCATCTTACAATGTATATCTTTTTGCCGTCTTGGTGTACTAGTTCCACGCATTGACCTGGTGATTCCCTAGACAGAGTACATTCCTAACGTTTGTTTAATTGGCGAAACATATTGATCGGCCTTCAGGCTTGTCGGTTACTTGCATCACGATTTGGAATCTGGATTTCGCAAACTGTATCTGTTGATGGTGCCACGCGAAATAGCCAGCCATAAGCAACTACGAAGTTACAGTTAGCCATCAGAAAAGCGTGTTAGCCGGCCAAAAGATTGCGCGTCCGAAACGACGACGCAGCAGCTGGTTCGGTTTTTCCTAGCCTTTTTTGAAGAGGGGCGGTATCGTAATAATTGCGCTCCAAACGCATAAGTGAGCGTTCTACATCTCACATTTATCCGGCGGTGACGGTTCCTAAACTTCTCTAGTGGGACAGTTTTCCCACTGAGTGTTTTTAAAAGCTATGCTTAGCAAACGTTGCATCTGCGTTGATTTCTTGTCATTTGGGTACAGTTTGGCACCCTAGCTGTTTGCTTGGCAGGCATACTCGAAATGCAAATCTAAGGGCGACTGGTATTCATTAGATACCAAACGGCAGTCTACGGCAGTTACAACCTGATCAAATTTGGTCACAGACTTGTTTGGTTTCACTGCGTCTAAGCTGCTTCAAGCTGTTGAGGTGTGGGGCGGGATTTTTTGACAGCTTCTATTCGACCACGGATCGCTAGAAGGGGATACCGAACGCCTCATCTCCAAGGTCTTTATCCGTGGGTTTTTAGGTTTTCTCAAGTAGCGAGGTTATTACGGAGGACTGAGCGCATTGGCACATTGGTGACCACCATGTGGGGGTTTGCTGTTTAAGATTTTATCATCTTACCTTCAAAAAATGTTTTCCTGTTAACATTGTACAGGTCAACATTTTGAATATCCTTTGATATGTAGTTCTGCAATCCTCTTGACGTACGCTGCATAACTTACATTGGAAGTGAAACTTTTATGCACGGTTCCGTTAAGGCGTTCTGCAAATAACTGGTGATTCTTGACCATCGTGTGATCTACTCAAGACGGCTAATTCTAGTTGGAATTTACTTTTATCGTCTATTACTGAGGAGCTGTCGTGAAAATTCTTGGCACGCGAGGGACGAAAATGTTTGCTTCGGTGAGCGCTGCTGTTTTATAAATCACGTTTTTATGTAGGGGTTTATCGCTAACGCATGCCCGGTTTTCTCTGTTCAGAATACACTATTGAGAACTCGTCTGTGAGCTGCCGCACGGTTTTACGGGTGACTGAATGTAAGCTTGAATATCGGTGTTTAAGGTAATCTATGACTGAACTAGTGTTAACACTAGGTCAACACGTTGCCCCATTACCGAGGAGCCCTTTTGATTTTCCATGACTGGTTATTGTATAATGGGTTTGTCTGCCTCCACCGTGCTTGTTTAGTGAAGTTGCGGTGCCACAGTGGTGTCGGCACCTTGCTAGATTGTGACGTGAGAAGGCGGTTCAGTATCACTCTCTGCCGCACTCAGCTAATAGCGGGAGGATATTGTTGAGCGTTAATTTTTGCTCAACTGATTTGATTACGGTATGTCTGGGCGCTTTGATATCATGCTCACACTTTCATTGTAACGTAGGTGTTGCTAGTTTCTCGAGTTGACTTTCAAGAGGTACTAGTACTGCCTGTCGCTGCGCTTTCGTACAAAATGTGCGCCTACTGCTCTTCAATTGTCGGGGTCGGTTTCCACAGCCGTCTACTCAAAAGACCTCATCAGGTGAATTTCAGGTTGAAATATGAGGTTGCCGTTGTGCATCTAGGTTGCATCGTTTTAGATTTTGTTGATCAGAATAACTTAGCCTACTTTATTTAGCAGTTGTGGTGAACTGACTTTTGTGAATATGGTTGACCGTGGGCCACTTGGTTGATCAGCAATTCCACAGAATCGACGGCACTTGGAGGCAAAATCAGTAAGTGGAAAAATTTGTCTTGTTTGGGCAACTACTAATATATGGAACGCTTTGTTTATTGCTTGTCTCTTCCGTATATTCTGTTGGTATGTTTCGCCGGTCAATACCGGCATCTGGTAGCTGTAATGTTTACGTGGTTTTAGGGTTTCCTTGATCACATCCCTCAGGGTGAATAAGCAACTTGTTCGCTTTGACTAATTACTAATACAGAACGGTGGCCCTCCCATTTTGTTTGTCACAGCCAGTGCAGCTGACGCTGGGGCGTTTTGTTTACTTTGGTAATACCATCTTATACTGTTGTTGGAACGGTTTTATTCAGACTGGCGAGGCCACTTGTTATCCTTTCTACGCTTCATCATTTGTAACTCCGGTACGTCGTCCAGGTGTCACTGTGCTCGATTCATTTTCCGCTGTAGTTCTAAACTCTGACCTGCTCGTTTCGTTGATGTCAAAAACCGTTCTCGCATCAACCGAAATGATCACGTAGCCAACACTGCTGTTTGTAAGCACTCATTTTCAACGACTTCAGATGCGCAGTTGACTGGTAAAATAAAAGTGCAGTCTGCGTTGGCTAGATCACCTACTTCATATGCGTACGGAATATCTCCCACACTGGACACCAATTGTTGGAGACAACATGGTCACTGTACGATGTCCCGACTGTTCAGTTGAGTAAACCTGACGTTTTTAATGTTCCGTCTTGGCGACTGTGATGCCTCAGCTCATCGTTTAGAGACGTCAGACATTACAGTGTGCCACAGCCGATAATACAAACTTTCAGCACTGTTCTTGCGTAATGTCCGGTTTTTCTTTTGATATAGTTTTTATGGGATTTTCGTCGGTTGCGGTGAACGGCAGCTCGAGCTACGACACTGTCTTTTTGCGCTGTAGGTAAGTTTGCTGAACAACACGCGGCGGTGAAAACCATAGGGAAGGTCTCCGGCTGATGAAGTCTTACTTCTGCTTATGACTAAGTTGTATGTTCGCAAGGTATATGCTCTTTGGTATTGAGTGTTTGACTATTGACTTGACTGTTTTTAGTAGTCAGACCTCTTTCTTAGCTCTAGCCTGCATTTTTCTTTATATTCCTGACGGTTAAGCATAAGTGTGAATCATTGATACATTGCTGTTTTTGATGAGTTTGGTAATAAATGAATACTCAAACCAGTTACCGTTCGAGTAGAAGGCAGTGAGGTTGCAGTCAAAGATGCCTCATAAAAGAGCTAATCAAGTAGCTATTGTAACAAGCCATTGTAGTGCACCATCGGGTTGTTTTGTTGTTCCGTCAGCTGCTCATGACTCGTTTAACACAGGTGGTGTGTTATCGAATCCTTACTGCTTACACAATGAACTTGTGTTTCCAGTATTATATAGTGAGATTGCTGTCCATGTGGAAGTTCCACAATAGATCATAATGTGTCTACTGCTACATTGCATACTGTGACTATTGTATATTTGATGTGTCATAATGAAAAAGGATGCGGATTTTGAGCATCAATGTGACCGTACTTGTGTTGTCATTGTAACCGAGCATGTGAGACTAAGCAATCACGAATACGAGCTCTTTATTCTCAAATGATGGAATTTAACAATGATCAGCGGATTAGTCGAAAGTGCAGTGTAGTTTCTGGTGTTGAAACTCTGTTTTAAAGAGAGAATAACGATCTTATACTAGATACATTCAGTCAACGCAGATGTTGGTCTCTGGCTATTTACGATGCAACAAACCTTGTCTACCGTACCTACTGAGGTGAAACCACTCTGAGTTCTAGTAATGGTCTTCTGTTGAAGTTAGTAAGATGTGTATCACCCTCATCCTCGCATACACGACTAACTAGGTAGTTAATGCTGAATCTTTGTTATACAGCTATGATGTACTACTTTAGGTAGTGAGACTTTCAGTAGACGTTACTTTTAAGCTTAGTAAATAGTCCGTTGAGTTTCCAGTTCGAGTGAAACGACATGTAATGAATAGCCTTCCTGTGGAATTTGCCGCTTGTTTATCTGCAAGTCCTCTGTCCAATGAACGCTTGGTGAAACAATGACAATATTCGCTATAACTGGCTCAACTACTGTCTGCCCTATTAATTCACGGTTGAGAAATCTTCGGGGTCGGAGATACAGTGACCAACATCGCGGTAACTGTTCTTAACGTTTGGCTCGTAAACACATGAACCACCATACACCTTCCATTGTTCCGTTAGTTAATTTCAAGTTTGGATAGGCACGACGATATCCGTGGTGCACCTTGGGGATACAAATTATCCTTCAGAGCATGTAACAGAACGCGAAATCTAGTGTAATATAGTGTGTGCTGCTTGAAAGATGCAGCCTCCATCCATTGGGAGATTTTCGAGGCATTCTGTGGGTGTAGTTGACCACATGACAAAATTAAACAAACATGAAAATATGGCAACCTTAGGCCGCTCTGTTCCTTCCCAGGTAAGACGTAGCCCAAACAGTGTGTTCACATTGCCGTTCGCAGTTATGCAGCTGTAAAATGCGGGGCGATTCACTAGATCGAATATACCTTTTTAACTTCGGACGGAAATGTTTCTTGGCCGACGGTGTGTACACTACGGCTCCAAAGATTGGTTAGTCCAACCTGGACTAGATTTAAAGAAAGCTGTGATTGATTGTTTGACTGTACGGATTAGGTCAACGGTTAACACCGGAGTTCGAACCATATCACAACAGAGGTGAGTGCTAGTTCGTTTCGATGTATGTGAGCCTCTAGTTTGCAAATTGAGGTATCCCTTGGTGGAATTAAACGTGAATGTTATTTATGGTCTGAATACTTTGTGCGTTGCACCAACTTTAATGCATTATGGATGATACCGACTTTCAGAACGAACATCCCGTGCTCGTGTGCCTGAATTCTCTATCATTTTCGTCTTTAAGCTGTACGTATGGATACCATATCTCGAACTGCCGTTGCTTCTGGCAATGGCCCACGAAGTGGCACAGTAATAAATGAGTACAAATGTGTGAAGGAGAAACAACAAAGTCATTGCTGACTCATGGTAGGGAAGAGATAACAACCTCATGGTTACGGGATCATCACTGACTGTGACACAGCGCCATGCCCGAGGACGTTTCCAATCAGCGGCGTAAATCATCGGTGACACTTTCTGTTCTTGCTCATCGGGAATGCCTTTGTAGCTCATGATCACGCCACCGTCCGGTCACATTCTAGATTCCTATCATGATCAGTCTCTTTGGGCAATGCGCGGTGCGGCAGACACTCCGTCGGCGTACGGGCTACTTGACTCTGCCTACGTAGACTGCGTTTTCGTAATCTGGGTTATCATTCACAAGCTTGCACAGTTCACAGGTAGACACTGACGAACTGTTTTCTTTCTCACATACTTAGTTCATGTGGTACAGACCTGCTGGCGAAGTCAGCAGTGGTCAAATACCGAGAGTCTACATTCATCTTCCACACGATTGCACCGCATGCTTCGGTTGTGTGTGTATGTGGCTTCTTTTCAGCGATACCGCAATTCGATGGGATGCCTGGGCAAGTGAAGCAACCCACCTCCTCATTAGCATAATCGTCTTCGCTTTTGGGCCGTGCAACTTCTCACACAACCTACTTACAGCAACAGAGATCTGATCAAAGCCAACCTAATCTCGTGACAATGCTTACCACTTCGGACGTGTAAAGCGTATATTACACAAAATGCATCTTTTAACCGGTTTAAAATGGCTTGCGTATTGTCTGCGGAATAACTAAGCAGTGCACGTCGTTGTCACATCCAGCATCGATTCACTTTCCGCTAGCCTAAAACTCCATATCGATATCCTCGGAACCCACAAGGGCCACTTCCAGAATATCATCTATCTTGTAGTTAAAGGAGAGAAGGGGGAGGATCGGACAATCTTGTTCAATTCCAATTAGTGGATGCTTGAGATAGTTGCCCATAAATGCGTGCTGAGCATTTAGTGAGTGTACACTTGCATCATGAGGTTGGCATACTTCACTGAGATTCCTCTGCGATGAAGTTAGCCCAGTGAGCGTATCAGGCCTTAGACCCAAAAATATCACGATCGTCGACTGAAACTCGGAGTACCGGTGTTGCACTGTCTGTCGTAGGATGTCGATATACTTAATACATCCGTACGCAAGTCAGAAGCCTCGCTGTTCTTATTGTATTTGTTTATGTCTCTCAGAAGCCACCTCGTAATGAGATTGGTGAATATCTTGAATGCGATTGAGACATGACTCGTGTTCTGATACCTCTTTTTAAGGTCAGACTGATTGTTGGTAACCCTCAGTCATTAAGCACGTTTTTAGGCTTCCATTTTGAACGAAGGAGTGTGATCATTTTCGACAGCAGGCCCCGCCGTCGTTTTCGAAGAAAGTTAGAGAAATGACGCTCGGGGGCTGGAGCATTATGCGGTCTCAATACTTTTTGCTGTAGAGCCATGTTGACTTACTGCAGGGTGTCATCGGGGGTGCATAAATCAGCACGTTTTTGATAATTATAACCCCCATCTGCCAAACCACAGTGAGTAATCTTTTTCACACGGTCTCACTAAACTTGTTGGCAATCAGTGTGACCACGATTAAAAGAAAACAACACTTGACTGTTGTAATCTCTGAAGATTTCTTTTGATTACAGACATCCAGACGGTGCATTCTGAAGATTTCTTTTGATTACAGACATCCAGACGGTGCATTCATATGTGAAAAAAAGAAAATAAGTTTGCAATACGCTTAGGCCACTTGGAGAGAAATGACCGAGATTTATAACGAATGGGGCCCTAGCTCAAAATTTAACTACCGTGGTAAAATATATCGATCTGCACTAAACGTGTAGTCGATGAGAGGGAGGTGCGTAGTCTTCGTCTGTCAGATGTGGATTATTTTCCTGTAGATAAGCTGGACTTTGGTCCCAACTGACCGCGAGCCATAAAAGATGTGGTTTGGAAGGAAACAACATGCTTACGACAATGCTTAATCTGGGGCGAGCATGGAAGCCAGGGAGTGAAAACGAAAAGTGAAGTCAAGCCAGTCGAGAAGCACCTTTCATCTTTGAGTAGGTCGTAAGTAGTCGTTATGGTACAACAATCCACTGGATGCAACAAGTTAGGTGATGGGAGGTAGTGACGCCAAGTTCATATTGGGTCAGCTTTGGCAGGTTTACGGGAATTCTTGCTCGCAGAGCCAGCGGACCTGACTACTTAACTGCAGCCAAGCTCCTTAGGGAAGTCACTCGATCCTTCTTCGTTTCGAACACTAGCCGGATAATCAATTTACTGACCCTGTGGTGGTGAGCTCTGTTATTTTCTTGTAGCTACGTTGTACCAGCCTGAGCCGTCATAGTTTCCTACGCCCTGCCTATCATACTTATCAAACCGAAGCGCCATGTAAGCGTGTTGTCTTGAATTCACTTGAAGAGCATTTGCTTCACAAGCTGTTATATGTCTCTAACGTGTGAAGGTTTAGCGAATTTTTCTCTCATCCCTATACATTTCTGCATACTTTGAATGTTAGAACTTCGTGAACCTTGTGACACGTGGTTTTCCAAGACTCATTTGCACGTTGTTAACGGGTATGTTTGCAACCAGTCACTGGTAGTGGCACAGTTTACGCTGATGTTGCTCGCCCACACACAGACATTCATGTCGATCACAATGGTTTGTCTTCAGTTATGTACTCGTGATATTTGAAAATGTGACGATTAAAAGGGACCACTTTTAGGGAACTAACTCAGCACTCGGAATATGTGCATATCACAGTTAAGTCTATTTTTACTAGGTAGCTGGTAAACAGTTCATTTCCCTCCGCTAAAGAAATATCGCAGTCGAACCATGGTAACCATCAGCACTGATAAATATGCTTCAAAGTTTTTCCATCACACTGTTTGGCCTCTAGGGTGTACATTTTTGCTCGAGATTTATCAGCTGAAACCGGCCAAACACAGAATGTCATAGTCTACAGTTAACGTTGTCTTGTGCTGTTTGGTCACCGATGATTGTGCATAAATTTATTATATGTTGCCAGATCCGGAAAATTCAATAAGCGGAATATTTGATGCACGAAGTGTTCCAATCTTCGAAGATGAACTAACTGCTGCTTGTCGATTAATATCGGCTGCCGGTTCCAACCTCCTCTTCCTTTTATCGTCAACACTATCTTCATTTCACTGCCCTTTGCACGCTGCGTTTCACCACTATTTAACAAGATGTGTATGGTCTTACTGTGCATTCAATGTTTGTGAAACCATTGTTGATTTTCGCATTTGAAATAGGTCCGTCTCAACCATACAACCTTTATGGTCCATTGGATCTTCGGTTCAGACATGGCATTGATGCGATTATGTGGCGCTATACCAACCCTTAACTGGAACATCTAGTGAACTCTTCAATGGAGCAAGCAATCAGCGGAGTTACAGAATTAGGTGTTATCTTATTTCTTTTAATCCGTTTGTGTGCCTATATAGGAATATCACCATTAGAAAGACTGGACTACACTTGGCTTGTATTCCCACAGGGCATTTTTGCGGAATTGTTTAGTTCAATGTTTGACTTTTTAAGCTTGCAATCTTTGTTTGTTTTTCAAAGATTGACATTTAAATATAAACACTTTCTTATTCTCTGAGTTAGTAAAACAGTAAAACTCCTTGCAGAGTCTGAATGATGTTTCAGGACGGAGCTTTCACTGCGCTCTACATTATCTACAGAAGCGATGTTAGTATCCACGTTTGTGAAAGTTAATCGATCCGGGCCTTCCTTGGTTCGTCAGCGCTAATTGACTTTCCAGTTCACATTTGCAGCTTGTTAGCGATCAACATGTCTTCACTACTCTTTGGCAGCCAGGCTTTCTCCCACAGTGGGTCCGTTTCCGTGTCATAATTTTCGGTTTGTTGTTCTGCAATCCACACGAGTGCTGATAGTAGACTGACAAGGCAGATGATGGAAAGGAAGAGCCTTCCCAGCAGTTGCATAATTGATAGACGATCTGTTTGGAAATTTGAACACAACAACGTGAAAACTGAATGGGATACAAGGTGAATGAAAAACGCCTCAGTGAACTGCCAGAAAATTTATGCTACGTTTCGTGTTGCAAGCGACGGATCATGGACATGTCTTTCGCATGAGTTTACACGGTAACGTTTTAGGCACTCAAAAGTCAGTTAGAAAAGAGTGATTGGTCATATTTTGGGTAATGTAGGGCTAATTATTCGAAATAGATCAACCTCTATTTCACCTGATTTATTGCGTTCCGTTAAGCCTTCTCGTATATCTCTAAGTAAAATTCTAATGCACTTGGTAATCACATTGTTAATTTTTGCTCGGGCTTACCACGTCTACTGATCAAGCGGATGCCTTGATGAATTCTAGATTTAAACATCGGCAATGATTTCATTTTCTCGTTGAGTGCACGTCAGAAATAGAGGCTAGTCATATTCGGTTGATTGGAGAATAAGGGAATTGTTTGAAACATGAATTGACCACCGTCAGTAAACAGGGAAACATGCGAGTTATAACAGTGAAAAATATAAGCCTTCGTGCATGTGCTCTCAGTGGCCGCTGAAAAGAAGAGCGACGATTAAGTTTTGTGCACACATTCTATCAGACGTCTTCGGGAAGTGTAAATAACTAGTGTCAAACTAGTCACCCTGTAATGGAAAAATAAAATCGAATCGCTTGTTACTTACTTAGTTAATCAATAAGTAAGGGTGTAATGAATTGCACAATGAACAATATATTTGTAAGATGTGGCAGTTATAGGTACACGTAAAATACAATAATTTATGGACTTCACCTGAGTAATTTCCATTATATACCACTGTGGTTTACGATGGACTCACGTAAATGCATCCAAAACGGTCGAGTGGAAATCTCGTATGTAACGCGTATTCCCGCTGAAAACACCACAGGACTTTAACTCCACACCGCGTTTACTTAAGGCAGAACTATCGCAAGTGAGTTACTGATAGAAGTTCTCGGTTTTCAAACCATTTTTAACGGCTTGATAGTTCATACGTTGAAACACACCATTCCTATGTACACGCAGTTCCAAGCTCCTTTTCGGATCGAATCTGGCAGATTTCTTTTTACGAGCGGTTCCCGAAATATTCAAGGCGGAATGGCTAATTATTTGAAGGTACTCAGTTCACGAATGCCGTTACTATGAGCTGTACTGGAAGCATAACACATTCTCTGTGATCATAGCAGATGGCTCAAGTTGGACTAATTGCAGTTCGATTGTAGGCAAATGCGCCTTAGTCAAACATCCCACAGTTTTCAATTTTATTACCATTCCATCCCGTATGGAACTGCTTCGACCATACGTTACTGTTCGGTGGTGACGGTTTGTAACCCTTCAGTACTGTATTTTTCAATCCGTTTGGCCTTTACTTCCGGTGTGCATATGCTGACTATTATTGTAGTGATCTGGAGATACCCCGGTCTGTCTGCTGTACGATGTGTAAAATCCTTCCTAAAATCTTAGCTCACAATGTACATAGGACCTTAAGGATCTTTGCTTGCCGTCCGCTTGACGCATGCGATCGCGCTTGTTTGTTTGTATGCTTGTCGGCCTATGCGCGTCAAGGACGCCATACACTTTCTTCCGGCTTGCTCACGCGCTCGACGGTCGGATCCTCAGTCTCCCCAGCTACTTCGCGTATCGGTGTCGTTTAGCGCTGTTCGAGACCATCTGTAACTATCGTATAATATATTTGCGGTCTCCACAATTACCTGTATTTTTATTTCGCGTCTGGTATTATTGCGTATCCTTAAGGGAACGTTAATTTAGTGCACGTACGCACTAAATTATCATTCTGAAGAAATCCCAGTCTAGAAATGACGTTAACAAACTATCACTTTTTAGGCAAACAATTAGGTATTGAGTATATTAGCCCGCGTCCTATTAAGCAAGTCATCGTGCACACGTATGACTGGATTTGTCATTCATATTTACATTGGTTAGTTAAGTGCGGACTAAGGCAATTTAGTGTGGGTTGAGAAAACCGGCACGTTTGGTCTGTGAGAACTTGTAGTATATTTCTGTTATGTGAAACTACACAACTGTTTCCATGGCAGATGACCTCGCAGCACTTGATGTGAATATTATCACGCCCCACACATTGATGTGGTTAGGCTTGTTAACTGGGTGTCCGATCGCCCTTACCAGCATGAATATATTCTTCATATTCTGTTTCTCCCCGTCTAAATCCCCGTCTATTGATTACCCGCTATCATCCATTGAGTCTGCTTTTGTCTTTCATGTTGTGTTGGACGGCTTGTATCACAGTGATGGAGTTTATTTTAGTGATCGCTGGGAGGTGTTCTGATCATTTGGGACCAACTATTATTTTGACTTGTTCAATTTTGCGAGCTGAGGCTGCAACATAAATCTACTGAGAATTAGGGGATTAAACTATCGATGTTTGCGTTTACGACAGTAAAGGTATTACACTACCACCAACCTATCAGTGTTTATCCTAATTTGGTGAGGTATCTCATTCGTTCTACCGATGTGGTCAGGTGTTACAAATTGATAGGTCGCATAACCTCACATTTATTTCATTCTAGGCCGGAGGCTGCTTTTGGTTCGTTAGTGATTCTGATTGCTACCTTTGGAACACTCGAATCTGCTTACTAGCTTAGTTGTATTATCATCGCAAAAGCACGATTTCACTAGATCAATCACAAACCACTGTTGTAACCGGAAAATGCCCTAAAACGAAAGGCTTTTACACGAAAGATCCTTTCTTATGTTTAAAGGAGAAGCCAGTACAAAAATGTATGGAATTTCGGTTTAAATAAGGAATGGTTCTATTAACCTAGTTGCATATCGTAAACATTAAAACTGTCATCTGCGCACCTTTGTACGAATCCAGTCGTGGAGAGTGCAAATCAATCAAGCACAGCATTTCATTGTGACGGTGCGATTTGATCATAACTAGGTGTTACTGATTATTGTTCCGTAAGTAGTCTCACATTTAAACCTTAATCGCCTGGCAAGGAACCCAACTACGCATTTATCGAAGAACTTATTTTTGTTAAATAACGATACAGTTGTGCTAGGAAGAACGAGGACAGTTTTCTCACTTGCATCTGACTTTCTTCAACTGGAAACGGGGGAATAACGGATTTTTCACCCAACCAGTTGTCCCATCTATAATTCTGAAACCTTGTAAAAGAGGTCACGTCCTGGTTCACATGTCTGATTACATGGGATAGAGTTTAATTGGATTCCCTATGGGATTAGTGGTATTAGATGTAACTTGGGATCTGTTTTAAAAACCTAACTAAGAACTGGTCTAATCGAATACTTGTAGCAATCAAAATCACTTATAACAAGCACACTTTATGTTATTCGGCAGCGAATGCGAGCATAAGTAATTTTATGAAACACTGAAAAAATCACAAGCTTTTATAATGAACCTGTGGGGTTTAGTTAACCTTTTTGGGCAGTATGCTTCATTTTAAACCCTTGATCAAGGGACGGTTTCTGAGAATGTTGTTGGCAGCTCGTGGTTGCTCATGACACCCAATCTAGAGGTCTTCGCTTTTAACACATGATTGCTTCTGATTGTTCAAATTAACCCTCATTTTCAAACGGACTTATCTCCACACATGGACGCATTCACAACTCTGAGGTTATAGGCTATTTGAGGTGTGATTTTTTTTAAACCTTCTTCAGTCACATCGGTAAAACAAACAATCTTTACTGAATTTACTTTTGTTATTTAATTGAGGTTGTTCAATATTTGTTTGGAAGATTATAGGATTCACATACTAGCATATTTCACATTTGTATAAACTGTTATATTGGTAGTATTGTCTAGAGAGAAACAAACGCTGTTCCACATTGTCACACTGGTGTCTGAGTTTTGGCTTGGACTGTGATCTTTCTGCTTGCTAGGTGTGCATATCGAATACTGTATTTTAGGAAGACAGCAAATCAGACGAGTCATCACGTTCAAGTGTTTCATCCATAGGGCGTTACTTCGACTAAACTCTGGACAGCTTACTAACAACAAAATTTCTAACTGATCATGTGATTATTGGTTCAAGTTTCCGGCAGTGCGACTGCTGCTGTCTGGAGTTAGACAGTTTGATAGTATACAGCCCCACATGTGATTCAGCATATCACCTGGTAGCAAGCACCTTGTGGTGCAAAAGGTGATTACTTAACAAAAGCTTAACCAACGTTGTCAGTTTGTCTGGAGAAGAGACATAAAGAAGTGGGCGTACGATCACTGAGCAGACAATCGTTATTTTGGTTCCCTCTTTTGAGCCGGGCCAGCAAAAGTGTTTCTCTTCAGACGAGTCCGAGCATTAACAGTGATGAAGTACTACTGCATTTGTGTATCTTATGGTCTCTATAATTTGAGTATCGCATTTCGACACAGGGAGAAGTATTGTGTCGCATGGAGACCATCCTGTGCATGTCGGCCATGGGTGCAAATCCATCATAAAGCATTCTGTTACAATTGGTGCCACTCTGTCAAAAACCGTCGCCCATTTTGGAGCAACCACATGGACCGGGATCATGTTGGTTTGCGTGTCCGCTTCGTTCTGTTATTTGCTTAGAAGTCATACATTCGTAAATGCAAGGAAATTAACTGGTATTCAAACGAAATTTGTAAAGAACGCTTACCAGGATACACTGATAGACAAGTGTTCCAGTTCGAGTCACGTGAAAAAACCTAAAAAATGTCAAAAACAAATTGCAGCACCTATGACAGCCTGCTGCGAAAAGATGTCCCGAAGGAGTTGCGCGGTTACAACAAAAGAGGTACCTCTGTCACACCGATAAAGCTTATGAACGAGCACCGTTGGCCGTCGCTAACTTCAATGCAAGTTGACTGATAGCTGACCGTGAGCAACACTTGGCTGAACAGCTGAAATAGATAGAAACCTTTCCATCCGAGAACGGTAGAATTTTGTCTCTAATGCCTGGTCGTGTTGTCCGTCGAGTCCGTGTTAACGAAATCCTATTTGAAAAGGATTAATCACTTTTCATCAAGTTGCACAGACTTAACATGTAGGCTGATCATTTGAGGGGGACAGTTCAGGTTGCCTCAACTGAATGACGAAGACGATGGGATCCGAAAGGTCAGTGATTGCGTTCCAGACAGCCCTGCGTCAGGTGCGGACGTGGCTTTGCAGCGTCATCTATTGATTCGTATCCAGGCTTCTGGACCACATCTCCCCCTCCTTCTGTTTCGAAGAATGGCCGAAAGAGACTGATACCACAACTTAAGAAACTCCTTCGGATGGTTTAACAAGCCAAAAAGATACTGCGTGATTGATTTTCATCAACAGTTATTCCATTCTTCAAAAACGGAAGCCCATAGCATTTGTCACAACCAAAGAGACATCAGTTTAGTGTGTATCGCATCCAAGCCACTCACTAGCCTTGTCTTACGTCGGCTTACTGAACCCTAGGTAGGCCGGATACACGATGATTGAGCAGGTTTCTGATTCGATCGAGGGTGTCTTGGTCATACTTTTGTCCTGAAATTGTTTTTGAAGCTTCTGTACCCTTATAAACAGCTGACTGTATGAATCCGTTTGGACTGCTTTCAGTTCAGCTGTTCGTAACGGTTAGTAGAAGTGTCTTCTTTTACGAGTGTTCCAGAAGAATGTCATTTAAGGTAAGTGTGTGTACTCTCTTCAGTCATTGTGAAGGTTCATGGGCAAATACCTTGAATATTTGTCACCTTCAACGTAGTTCACCATGAGTTCCCGACCTTTTCTTTTGTGTTCATTTTTCATCACGTACGACACTCTAGAAGCCGCGACCGAAGAATCCAGTGAGCCTGGTGTTTAGTTTCTTTCTAGTGCTGTGTTGACCCGCACGAAGTATGCGGTTTGAAATGTATTGCTTAGCCCTCCTGTCGAAGACATGAAGACCATGCTGGCTGGTTTGTATAAAATGTGCCTCGCACCTTCAAAGTGCTAAGTGTTGTTTTAGGGCCGGGGCATTCCCACCCCTACGTTCCTCATTACGGACAGTCCGTTTAAGATTTTAGACAATTTCCCGTATTTGGGTATTACTGTTTTTTTTTGTAACATCAGCTAGGATAGCAATGAAGCGCGCTGTTTTTGCCAACCTACAGCATCTTTGGCGTCGGAACGACGTCCGGCTGTCGCATAAGGGAAGAACATAATGCTTGGGCGCATTGTGTCTTGTTTTGTGCTTTAGAAACGCCCGGTGGTGACGAAGCTATCAACGAAGTTTCTGCGTTTGACCATCGTTGTCTTGGTCGCTTAACCCACAACAGACGTAGTGATAACGTGTGGAATGAGCTCGTTCTCCTGTGGGTATTCCGGAACTCTCAAGACAACGACCGGTTAATCGAAAAAACGGTGTGCCTCGTCTGCCTTGGTTACTCTACATACCAGCCGGGCGATTACCGTAACGGACATCATATACTGAGATCCCCAACGATTGAGTTAAACGGTGTGTTGCTCAAACAACGATTGGGTCACGAAGTATGAGGACTCACTGTTCCATTGAGTAAATTGTCACCCTCCACACTTGGACTATTGTGACAACTCAAATCGTTGGCTAGGAGCGCTACCAGAGACAACAATGTGCCTGTATTCTTAACATTTTAAGTTCTTCCGCCTAGCCTTATTTTAGTAATTTTTATCCTTTCTAAGTATATATATATATATATACTTCACATAGCTGTTAAAGCGATCGATGGCACGAACCTCCCTACTTTATGATAGGGCTCATGATTGTTTTAAATGATTGAGCACCACAGTTAAATCCTATAAATGAGAAGGATCGATAATTCGAACAGTAAAGTAGTTCGGAATATAGAAAAATAAAACTAATTCGTCAAATAGTAGTACCCATTCACGAAATTGCTGTTCATACTGAAAGTAATGAAACTACACGTTCTAGTCAGATGTTCACAAACCATGTTGTCTGGAATTGTTTTACACTCATTTTCGGAGGTTTTTATTTTTTCGCAGCAATAAACTGAAGACTCTATCTAACTATTGTTACCCTTGCACATAAAATAAATCAACGTTTTGCTGTGTGTAGCTCCACAATAACTTTCCGCGAAATTTACCCAAGAACGTGTGAGACAAATCACATTTCGTCATTCAGTCCAACACTGTATTTCTCGATGCTTGCGTTAGTCTCCTAGGGTGATTTGAGCATGGACTCCATAATTAGCTTATGTTATCCCCTTATCCTTTTTCCCGAAAAGAGTTTAATATATTTTACCGCTAAATGTACATAAATGAAATCTTCGGCTTTACTACGTGATATAAAACTTTGAAAAGGTTACTAAGTTATTATATTCTGTTTGATTGAGACAAGATTTAGAAACACGAGCTTATTTTATAATTTTCTTCTCGTATCACTCTTGCATAACTAAGGGGCACAGATCTTCATAATAAAAAAGGGGTTGAATCGAATGTTTCTCTAATTGTCTGGTGCCATTCGTTTCGTTTTTGAGTAAACATGACCTAATTCTGACACTTTCCAAAGGTATTTGTACCTTTTCATTCACATTCATACAAGTTATATGAAATATCCCGTATATGTCATCCGTGTTTAAAGTTGCTTGATAAGTGACGGTTGTTAATAAAGTTCTGTTTATAATTTTACTATATTGCTTGAATACCTCCAAGTTCTGTCGTCCAGAAGTTCAGTGTATTTGTGTTTTCTCTCATGTGTTGCAGTATACAATCAGTGTGGTGATCGGCGATCGTGTAGCTTCTCTAAGGATCCCGGCTGCAACCGTGTTTTCCTGCTTGTTTGTTCTGTACACA
>JTDE01002397.1:90335-102613 GCA_014338405.1 Paragonimus skrjabini miyazakii
ATATGCACTACTGACGAGGTCTAATGAGAGCGAAACTCGAGTCTAGTGCTTCTTTTAAAAAGGGGCCGACTGGATGGTCTGTGGGAATGCCACAGATGCGATCATTTGTGGATGATGTTCAAATTGAAATAAAACTCATACAGATCATATTACTGTATGTTCTATTTCTAATCGGATCGTTTAGAATAACCATACTCAAGGAAGTATAAGGGGATAATTTGAAGCACGAGTTCGATGGTGTAATATATTCTGGCAGTACACCTACACCGAAGAGGACTTAACCAGTTTTATGTTTTCTAACATCCCAGATACAGTGGGCAAGTTGCGATATTTTGTTGGTCGTTTAGACTTTTGGCTGTCATACCTATGTAATTAAATGACACCGGTTGGCTGTCGTAAACATGAACGCGTTTTGTGTATGTAATTCTAATCTGGACCAATCAGGACCAACTGTCCTTCTTCAATTTTACAACACAACGGTCCCAGAAATTTTGACCTAACTCCAAACATCAGTAAGTTACTGAATATCCCTATTGCACTAAACTGCTTTATTTGTCATTGTGCTTTAGTAAACATTCTTCAGAAAAGAAGTTTATTTGGTGGTCATGGGTTGTAAGCCACGACCATAGTAAGTACACTGTAAACACAATCGATGAATCTCAGAGTAACGACGATGTTTAGATTTTATATACACCAGCTGATAAATATATCTGCTCACCTACCTGAAAATTGTCTGTTTGAGGGAAATGGTTGCATATTTTTAATATCGCAAGTTACCGAAATCATTCAGATTTTATAGGGTGAAGATATGTAGGCAATTTCTTAACATAATGGTGTATATCACGGTAATAGACAAAATTAGAAGACACATCCATTGTCTATTTAAATGGTTTGAATTTATTTTATAGTTTGCCTCTAATTTATTATAAATCAACCTATCTTATTTGGACAACAATACAATACTTCTGACCTGTGCAAGTTGACAACCGGACATCACAACTAGTTGGACTTGGTGTACGGAGATGTGGTTACCAAGATAACAGGGGATAATCGCCTAATGCTTGTGTGAGCAAACGTTCCGGTAAGCCGAGGCCTTCGAATTCAATTTTACACAGTTACAGGAAATGAATAGGATATTCACAGTTGGAAGTGGGGATCGTGATCTTCTCAAGAAATAAATCCGAAACATCCTGAATCCTTAACAGTCCAGTTGACCTTGGGGTATTGAAAGAAATGATGTCTGTGGCTTCTCTCCAAACGTCCTTAAAATATAAAAAGTTAGATAAGTTATCAGTACTGCGTTGGTTGATTCTCCGCACTGTTTTGCATGCACAACGCAAGTTGAGGACAATGATTTTAATTAGTTACCTGCAATACAAACGACAATCCGAGTTAGTCATAAGCCGTCTGTCATCGTCAAAAGCATTACAAATGTCATTTCTAAGTTGGCTGAAAGTTAGTCATGCTAATATTTTTCGTTCCATTAACTCACAGATTCTACTGAGCCTATTACTCTAGACAAGGAGACTCACAACAAATCTACTCTTCGTGACAGATATCCAATAAAAACGACTGTCATGGCTACCTATCTCCAGATTTATTACTCGAACTACATTTACAATCCATTACTTACCCGCCAGTCGTTCAGAAAGTTCCTGACAAAAGTGAGAACATAAATCCGTGGATGTCTGGTTAGACAAGTTAGATGTCACACTGGTCTCTGTTCGATGACGCTGTGAATAAATTGATAATTTTTTGGAAGGGATTTAAGTCAGTATCACATGGTCAGTACGGTAAATGAAAGTAAACCGCCGAGGACATTTTATTTTAGGCGAAAGGCCAAACTGCTCGGAGAGGAATAATTGTTATCACAGGTCTCACTTTTTAAACATTTACAATGAAACTCATAAACGATCCTGCGTTTATTTTGCATTGTTTATGTTGCTCACGACATCGACACACTTATGGAGACATATTGTAGAGAAATTTTATACTACCACGTAGAGTTGCTGATGCAATTTGACCTTATAGTGTCAACAGCGGAATGCAACAAAAATACTGATTCATATATAGATTTTATCCAACCTGTTCGTAAAACCCTGTGTAAATGAACCGCTGGAAACCTCTTCTTGCTGAGGGAAAATGTGAAACACTGGTTGTTCATAGCTCATGGGAACGGCACAGAAACTCAATTGGCGGATTAAATTACCTCCTTTGTTGATGAACAGTCTTGGAGTGATTGATGTATACTGTTTACACAGATGCCTGGGTTTTCTACGGTAGTAAATCTTGTGCGGTAAGGGTGATGAACTCTGTCTTGATCTCTGTGGCAAGTGTAATATAACTGGCGTGATATTAAGCGGCGGACTCGCTGGTCGATTACGCAACCAATACTAAGATATACGATTTTCTTTCGTGGTGTCAACCAGCGTTTGTGTAAGCAAACTAAGGGGAGTTCATCATATTTAGGACGATTGAATCCAATAAACACAAGTTTGCCTACCGATGGTATTACACTCACGTATGCTGCATAAAAAACCAAACCTTTGTTTCAGGAACCGGTTGTTGAGTTAATCATTGTTTGACACCGTTGCTCAGCTGTCTTATAACATAGTTTACTAATAAAATTAATAGCTGGAACCCACAGGTTAAAAAAGTAAGTAAATTTGAAATAACTAACATCAAGGTGCAAGCGAACAATGGATTTGCAACTGTGAGCAAGTCAGCCAAACAACTTTCCTCCCACCTTCACCGCCTCATTGATACCATAGGTAATTTGAACAAAAAGCAATAGCGCTTGCCAATATAACCCATTACAGAAAAGGAACTGTGATGAACAACTCTCCTTAATAAGTAATCATCAGACCAATAAAACTAAGTAGATTGGGCGGAATCAAAACAGCAGATAGACTCATTCTTCTGTTGTTATACGACATAATATATGAGTCACACGAAGGGGCGTTTGTCAAAATAGATCAAAGAACATCATCCAGCATAGCTCGCGACAAGTTCGGCCAAATCCATCAAAAGTGATGTCGTCGCAAGTTTGGCGGTTGCTGATCCCTAGTTTGAACCCACTCAGATGTTCCGTGTTGTCTACAAAGTCCCGGTCAAACCACCCCAAACTGGTCAGACAGCGGATGTTGGCTACTGCTGAATCGAACGCCATTCGATTGCACAATCCGATTTGGTGTCCACACAAAACTCGCACAAGTCGTTGTCGCCAGAGGTCACTCGATCGATTTGTATGCCCATCCAATCGATAATTCCGTGATGTAATGGTAGGTAAAACTCTAAACCTCGCGTTAGTAACACTGGTGATTTACTTTGAGTGACTAGCCTTTAAAAGCCTGGATATTTTGTAATGCACTGCGTGATCCAGTAACATTTTGGCAAACCTATATCTTATATACAAACCGTTTTGATTTTGCTGAATCTATATAAATGCATTGAATTGAGGAGGACTTATCGAAAACAGTTGTTCTTCATGGTTTTTCTCCTATGGTTCGATGGAAATTTTTGCGTTAAACCCCACTAACCTCTACTTCCTTCACTGCCCATGGTCATTATCATCACAGACAGCAATATATCAGTGGTTCACATTGATGCTTAACTGCCACACAACCTTGGGAGAAAAACCTGTACAAAAAGAAAGAAGAAGAAAGGGGGGACGGGAAGGGACCTAACTACTAAAAATAGCCAGGTCTATATGCAGACTTACAAAATCAAGGTGCCCACACCTTACGAACAAACAACCGAGCTGTAAGTCCATAGTCAGAGATCAGATGGATCACGAGTTGCTCGTCCTAATCTCAAGTTCCTAAGTTACAAGTAGTTGCTGCGAAGGTCATTTTGCAGGTCAACGATCGACCATTTCCTATTTTAGGTACCTTCTAAGTTAATCAACGTTTTTGTGATAATACTGGCTATAAAGGTTATGGTACGAGCATAAAGTAAGAGCTAACCAGTTTATTTGGGAAAATAAGATATTAGCCACTGTAATTTGAAATTGATCAACTCTGTGCGTGAAATGTTCGAACGGGAAAATAGTTTCGCCTTAGTGACAGCTACTCATCAGGTAAATGAAGTGCCTCTTTGACTGAAGGCCGTTGAAACATAGTCTATCAGTGCATCTTTCATAGACGTTGCAACACATATAACAACAGTCATATATTAGACTATTCCCCCCCAAAAAAATGTTAGAGAAACTCATAGTTTGTAGTCTTCCACTCAAGTTAGGTCAGTAATCCTGATTTTAGAATGTACTTTCCTATTTCACAATAGAACGAGTGGAGGCTTATGCACCACTCAATAAGTGAGCGTATTATACGACTCAGTGCAAGAAGTTCGTAGGTGGTTTAAACAAAATCGAGATAATCTTCTGGCTAAGTGATATTTATACACCAATGCTGATCTTTCTCCGATACTCACAGGGAAAACCTTGAATTAAAAAGTGACTTACATAGTTGCTGTCCACTGGTAACATTGGGTTACTTCGAATTGCTGAAAAATGGGAAAATAGTACAAACCGTTTGCAGTTTAACCTTTTAAGTTTACCAGAAGAGAAATTGCAGTAAAGTGTTTGCTTTGCTTCACATTTGAAAACACTATGTTAGTGGTTGCTTCATCAGGGCATTTTACAGTGATGTCCACAAACCAAAGCTCCGTTGAGAAATAGCCATATAATAGCTAACACTTCATCCTTGAGTACTCTGTTCGCTTTCGTAAACATTGTTACAAATAAAAAGAAAACAACTACTGGACTAGAAATCCTCATCTATTCAGTTGGACGCTCATATATAAAGCAGACATTTGGAGCAGCAAAACTTTTGTCTTTTCACATTCCTTGTTTGCTACAAATTTTAGGGAGGAATTTGTCACACCTTACTGTAAGATACTGAATGTCGATTCGGATTAGGGTGGCTTTAAGAAGACTTTGGTGCCTGATTTAATAATCAGGCGTATCAATGTATATTAAAAACACAGATTACCTTTGTCTGTGTTTGGCATACATGTTATCCATTCAATAGCGGAATGAAACGGGTAATATTTTTACACCATTCATATTTATAAGACATCGTGGAATTGTTTACCAAAAGTTGGCAACTATCGATCGGACTGTTTGTTAGGTTAATTAGTGTAGAAAGGTTCAGTAATGGTCATTTATTTAGTCTTATGCCTTTCAATATTTAAGTGACTATGCAATGATGGAAAATCGAGTTGTTTGCTGTTCAGAAAACCAGACACTTATCCTTAGGTTATAAATTAAACACAAGAACCAGAATAGCAAGGACAATGATGAAAAACACTTTTGAAATATATGTATTCTGTTACTGTGTATGCCACATATCTTCCATGGTAAGTTTGCTCATTGTTTTTGTGTTTCCAAAAAGCTGCATTTCAATTTTACCTTCATAGTCATAACGACCACCAGGTTGGCCAACAAGAAACATTACTTAATCCGCGTTCAGTTTAGAGACAACTCTAGAGTGCATACTTAAATATGCAAGCTGTTTTGATTAACGGTCTCACTGTATTGAAGAACGGTAACTAATGCATTAATAACTGAAGGTACTTTTAATAACATCGGAACTTTATCGGAATACAAAAAATGATTTAAATTAAGGTGTTGAAATTAATTTACTCGAATAACTAATCCCATTCAGGTTAATTATGCACGTGGAAAATCATATTTGTGAATCCGGTAAGGCTCGTTTTTAAACTTTTCTTGGTTAACTGATAATGAACATGAAAGTTATATAAATGGTGGCACCTGAATTCAATCTTGTAGGCTTCAGTTAGATTTTTGGGAAACGGAAGGGTAAAAGCACCACACCTTTGTTTACCGTATAATCACCAAAGCCAACAATATGTGCAAAATATATTCACACATATGCATTTGCGTACTTCAGCATTTTTCAGGAAATGTCCAAAATAATCATTATAACCCCCAACGACAGATTTTACTGCCTAGTGTCAATCAAATTTTCACTTTTAATTCTCGTTGGATTTGAAAAAGTTTTACTTGTCTGCCTGTATGGATGTATTTCATAGGTGAACAGTTTCAGATGACTGTATTTTAATCAGTTCATTTTTTTCATCACCTAATAGATTACCAATTCAGGTTTTGCACATCATTATTATTGTTGATGCATTCGACGCCCAGTTTCATAGTCGATACCACTTCTTAACCGAGACTGACCTGATTAGCCTTCTTACCTTCTCCTAGTTGAGGTTAGTGTTTCATCGTTAAAGTTGCTTCATTTGAGGAATAATTGCAGAAGACAGTGTACAACTTGGACCATAATATGGGGGTGAAAGCGCACGACTGCAGCTTCTTCGTAAACCTCACCAATGCGCCTTGGGGAAGTTGGCGGAATACAAGGGTCTTTACTGCATAATCGTAAGTGTATTTTAGTTACGTCTGATACGCTTTCTTTGCCAAAATTGGTTGTATGTGAGTAACAATCGGCTGAGTATATTAACATGACTAGAGTACATCGGAGTATGGCTTGAAGCGTTGGTGCATTCTCCAGTGAGTTTTGTGACGGCGCGCAAACCTCAGACACAAGTGTCGTCAAGTGTAGAACCTGCAATGCAACTTTTGCCACTAGAAGGAAATTCTAAGTGAAACGGTACCTAAAAGTGACTCCTAATTTCTGTTGTTGCGTCTTTCACATGTGCTTCAACAAGCAAAATTCAATGCGTTACGTTTTGACGCATATGTTTTTATCGTTAGATCTTCCAGAATAAGAATGTGGAAAACCCATCGCTCAAAATGCACCCCGATGAAAAAACTTCTTAAGGAAACAGTTCTACTTTACAAATGTCCCTCGTCATTTGCCACATGACTGTGCAGCACATTCCAAACGTTACTGACAAGTAAATGTATCGACTAATGAAATTGATAGTGATCCTTAAAATGTACTCACCGATACACGTTTTTGTAGTAGTTTCATCTTCGTACAACTTGGTTACATAGTTCTCTATCCGGCCAAAACGATGAACCTAATTTTTCTGACAATGTGTTCATTTTGTAGTGGCCACCCACCATCTTTTAAGAGTGTGTCTACTTACTGCTGACTGATGCCGTATCTTGCATGAGTTCCTGGTTTATCCCTCAATGTGTAACTTGACTCATATTGTGCATGCCCTCCATAACATTGTAGAACTTATCCGCCATTTTTACGCAGAAGTGAATGGTTTATTTGCCAGTGTGAACTGACTTAGTATAGAAGTCAAAAAAGAGACGTGCATCCATTAAGTCAGCGTCCCAAAACACGTTGGGGATGTTGTGACCGCAAAAGAAACTTGGCCTGCGAAGTTGTTCATTGCAGGAAAAACCGTACAGACCATGCTGAAACATAAGACTACGAACGCGTACATTTATTTGCACAGCTGACATGTAGTCACACACATTGGGCAGCAGCACATTGCTTTTCGCCCTGGTAGCACGTTCCCCATTGTGCGTACACACCATTTCTCTAGACGATTCCGGTCCACCTTCTCTACAGCATTGACACTTACCCTTTAGTTTTCAAATATGCGCCCCACACTACTCACAAACGAGGCTGCACGTTACACAGCAGGGGCAGGCACAATTAAGTTATGTGCCGTTGTCCGCAACGCTTAAAAAAGCTGAAGAAAAGTTAGGTCTTATCTAGCAAAACGACCTAACGTTTTATCAGACAAAGTTTGTTTTGCAGAGGTTTCCTGTATCAACAACTTGGTCGCCGTTTGTGCACATTTAAAACAACGTGTAGACAGGACTGTTCAGCTGCGATAGCTAGACATGTGATTGACCTACACCGTCAGTATTTTGACCGCCTTCAAACATTCCGTAGAACCACCCGCTCACTGCACCAAATTATTGTTAGGGGTACATCTGCAAACGCGAGTGTTTACGCTTAGGCCTCTCTGAGACTTCACAAACGAGGTAACACTGATGCATAAACTCGTAAGCTAGCATGCATTTTGTGTCACTTGCCTTTTAAATGGCGGAATCTGATTTTTGCCTACATTGTCATTCAATTTATTCATGAAATTCATTTTCCACAACTACCTCACTGTGTGTATCAGTTATTCGATTTTGCCTAAGTAAACAGCAGAAGTACATGAACATAAATGCTTGGTACGGTTAATAAATTTTCGGTTTGTGATTTTCTTACCTTAATAATGATAAGGTTTGAAGAACAAACAAATAAAGTACTTTTTCTTACGATTTCACTGATAAGGACTACTGTGCTCATAATGCTAATAAAGCTTTCATGTCAACTATTTTTCAACGATTGATGTAAACCTTATCCACTTTAAGGAGAACAGACATTGTGAACGACGCACCTTTTTGAATGCTTCAGTGCCAACTAAATTCAAACGAGATTCTACACAACAAAAGATGTTAAGACGCACTGAACTCAACCTTAGAAAAACGTTAAAGTTGCGGTTGGCTTCAAATGTGAAATAATGGAATGTGGTATCCACAGTTTTTGCGCTTAAAATTAGTGTATGTATACGTGTCTGCTACCGAAAGTGTGCAATTGCAATTAGACATTTATGGTTGAGGATGAGAGGACGGTTCACGTTCCCGACCAATAGTGATTATGTTTTTCAACTGTCATGTGATATTATTGCCGTAATTACCCAGTGCTTTTGTCATTTGAATTTTTAAAAGATGCATCCTTGTCACCAGAGATAACCCATACATTTAAATACCCCTTTAGCCTCTATAATATTTCCATCCTCTACCCCACAATAGCTGATGGTAATTATATGGTCCTTATAGGACATGTGTTTCGCCCCATTCTGATATCTACTGAGCAAAATATTGCCCCTCACGATCAAGAATATTTGAGCGGAAACCAGTAAGTGATCAGCGGTGATCGTCACAAAACACAACGGTCTATTTACTTAATCAACCGAGAAAAACTGGGATGAGGCCCTTCATTTTAGAACTTTTCTACCACGCATTTATATGGTTATGACAAGCTTAATCTACATAGCATTACTAACGACAGGGCGCTCCTGTTCAGGTGATTAGTAGGCGTTTTGTTAAAATCATTTTATCTAGTGTCTTGTGGAAGATATGTCAGTAATTGCTGTAACTCTCTACTGTATGTTCATTACTCTTTGTTAAAAGAATGCAGCAAGCAGGCCGTTTTTCTTCTATTGAGACACAATCTAAACGATATACTTCACATCCTGCTTTCACACAGCACCACGGTATTTCCTACATACGGAACATGATTTTTAACTGCAATACTAAATCCGCATTTGCACAACACATCATCACCCAAGTAGTTACAATGACTTAAAATTATGACACGAGGTGTGGACACCAGATCAGTCTGAAGAAGCCAACTACACATAAGACGTTGCAGTCTACAGTTCGTCTCTGAAAATTGTCAACTGATGGAATGCTCTTCCGTATTTTGTGGTGGACGACACATGTGAGATGGATTTAGATGCACGCTTGGGAAATACATGGCTGCTAGAACGGTCGGAAGTTGATGATGCCGTGGGTTACTGACGTGACGGCAGTCGTTGACTTCAGGGATGGAACACTGATTACTAAATTAATGCAAAGCTGAAAGTAGGTGGTTTGTGCCTTTATTTTCGTCACTTGTCAAGTGTATATCACGTTTTCTGGATAATAAAGAGAGCTGGTAAACGTAGTGATTGTAGTAATAATTTAAACCATAGTATAGTCAGCACACAACTACACTTAAGTGTCACATGAGTGTTATATGAACATAGTTGTTATGATAGTCGTCGGATACTGACTTGGAAGCCATAACTTGAATAGGTTAAGGTCTTATATGTTTTGAAATGCCTACAAGCGTTCAGTTTACCTTCTTGACTTATGAGTTGATGTCTTTTGATTCATTTCTTTTATTGGCGTCTTAGCGCTACGTCAAAATGTGCGTTACACTTAATCTGATGTAGTTCGCAATTTTGTCTAATGGGCCCGGATGCTGTTGTGGATTTTCGAATGCATTCATGTAGTACTATTGTTTGCTTGGTGTATTCGCAGAAAAATATTATTTTATGAAACTCATCATTGGAGACTTGCATTTGCAAACATTCACTGCAATAGAAAATCCATAGACTTTAATAGACATTAAAATTTTTCAACTGTCTGAAGGAATGACGATCTTAATCAAATGAGGCACCTCGGCACAAAGGATTCATTTTGCAATTTGCCCTGTTACGGTTCAGCATTTGGCGGGGGTGGAGATCTTTATATCAGTTGCTTTGGACTTCATGACACGTAACGAAAGTCCTATGTATGGGTTGAAAGTACAAAGGGTAAGTCTCCTTTCTGTCACCGCAAGTGGTGTATCCTCGAATTTCCTCTGATAAGCGAGTTATTCGGCTTCTAATTCACACTCAAACATGTAGCACTACAATATCATCAATTTTATATAAATTTTCGTTTGTTCTATTGTGGTCATCCGATACACTTTGAATACTGAAAGTTTCATCGCTGTAAACACTGCGAAGTTTTCTGTAGGTCTGTTTAGGAGGTGTAATTTAGTACCTTTTACGCTAACCGAGATATTCCCTTTTTTTCAACCTTAAACTTGCATACTTTTTATTGTAAAACTTTTTGTTCGAGAAGCAACCACAAATCTTCCACCAAACTTACACTTTCAAGTCAAAAAGCAGGTTCAACAATGGAGCTAAAGAGTAAGACAAAATGTCTGTAGCAGACGGAGATCGGTATAAATCTCGTCAGCAGTAACAGACACTGAAGGAAAATCTTGATGCTTTTCGTTGCAATTGCCTAATATATTTTTACAGTGAAGTTACCAAACTTTTACTCCCGCTATTACGTTTTCTATAATGATTGTGAAGGCACACGGAGGTTGTGCGCAACAACACCAAGGGTTGGTTGCAGGAAGTACTGTTGGGTGGGTAGAGCGCTAAAAGTCCAGTGTAGTTTGAATGTAGTTTTTCAAATGTTACACGAGTGTCACAATCTGTCCCACTGTGACTTTCAAACTACACTCACGCTATACTAAAATTTCAGACTAAACTCGTACTGACGGGGACATACTTAACTCGGTACCGTTGTAGCGACTTGGAAACTTCACTTGCCTGCCTGCGGTATGATTTTAAAATAGTTCCAAATCTTATAGTTGCATATTGTACCTAGGGTATTAAGAAAGTTCGCATCAGGCATGTTTTACGATCGGTTGTCTGCATGCCATGTGACTGCGGCGCGAACCCGAACGCACACGTGTGTCACACACTTCCGGGTTAATCGCTCGTCGACGGCCGGTCTCTAGCCTCTCTAGCTAACTTACGTGTCGGTGCCATTTCTAGCGCCACAAGAGACCCTTTGCATATTTCGAGTAATAAATATTCAGTCTCTTCTCTCAACGGCCTTTTGTATTTCGCGTCTGGTTAATTCGTACCTGGGGAAAACGACTTAGTGCGACGTGTACTATATTGGTGAGCCCGTATACTGATCGATTTTTGTCCAGAATTTTTGTTTTGGTTCACTATAAATTGGTGAGGTTGTTCGAGCAATTTTTTTCCACAGGTATATCTTTTGTATAACTGTGAGTCACTATTTTTTAAATATATTTCATATATACTTGTTTATCACTCGATTCACCATCCATTCCGCCATAATGGATGATAAGCCTTACGTTTTACCAGACGCCTCGGTCAGTGCACTAGCCGTACCATTCGCACCATTTCGAGAGAACAATCCTAAATCGTGGTTTGCTCAGTTGGAAGCCACATTTGCGCTACGACAAATCAGTAGTTGCGGCACTGCCACCTCACGTCATTGACGAGGTGGACAATATTTTGGAGGTACCGGACTCCACGAAACATTAGGAGCAACTCAAACTAGGCGTAATTATCCGCGTTGGTGTGTCAGACCACCAACGTATTTCTCAGCTTTTGAGTGCGACTGAGCTCGGTGACCGTAAACCATCGCAGCTCCTTCATCACATGCAACGGTTAGCAGGTACGACACAGTTAGAAGAGGCTATGCTTAAAGAGATTTGGCTCCAAAGTTTGCCCAAGGATATGCAAAGCATCCTTAGCGCAAACCCGTCTGCAGCCTTGTCAATTTTAGCTGACACAGCCGACCGGATTGGGGAAACATACGGCACCACCGTTTCCCAACTCGCTTCGAGTAGTCAGGGCGTGATTGCCACTTTGACTGCTCAAGTAGCTAGCCTAACTCAGCAAATTCAGGCTTTATCGACATAGCGTTCGAGGTCACGCTCGACTACACCCACTCGACGACACAATAGTCGCTC
>JTDE01002398.1:7398-17918 GCA_014338405.1 Paragonimus skrjabini miyazakii
ACATCGCCATCTCGGATAGCGTCTCTAACCAGCGGTTTGAGTGATCACGAGGACCCCATTCAGGCAGGCGAAACCTACCCACTTTGCTCAATGGAGCAGTCAAGGTCTTCATATTTCGTGACCACGTTGTTGCTTGACCACCACGCGGTTTTACCCAACTGTTGGCAGCCTCAGCGTATAATGCCCGGTATGACTTTGCATCAATGGAATGAACACATTGGTGACAGAAGCTTTTGAAGAATCCGTATCTTGAGGAGAAGAGTCTCAAAATGGTGGAGATACACGAGACATGGAAAATGGTTGCAGTATCTGAGTTGAAATAATATAAGTAACACGGTGAACTTTAAAGGCAGAAGCAGAATAACCGGAAATAAAACAATTAGCAAGATCACTTCATTCCCCCACAGAATCGCACTGTGGAGAAACTATGACGCAACTCTAACCGGGTAAGTTGGGCCTCTGTCGTGACAGGACGCCCTTTCAGTGGACTATTACGAGTCGTGTTGGACATCGAACTACGTGGACGGCAAGCTGAGAGAACTGAAAAGTTGTTATAATATTTTGTCATTTGTTTCATCCTTGAGTTGGTAATCGATTTACGTTTTCCATTTCAGCTGTCATATGCCGATTGTTAGACGAATAAAGTCTATCATACGGGCCTCTTATTCTTCTGCTTCTGACGCGAGATTGTTCGTTTGTGCCGTCGAATCTGATTGTTCACAACAATGTATTCGTCTAGCAACCACGTGATGTAACGGATCCTACATCCTAACATGTTTAACGTCGACCCCAACGCAGTTAACGCTTGTAAAGAATGTAATCACTGGTTCTGTACGTTCACTAAATTTTTGTCATCCATTGACAGTCTCCATCCCAACAAACTGACTACGTTGATCAACTACATCTCGTTCTCGGTCTATGAGTATATCTCCGAATGCGACAGTTATGACGATGCAGTCTCCATACTGCGAGACCTGTATGTGAAGCCCAACAACGAAGTATTCGCTCGTCACCTGTTAGCGACTTGTAGACAAGAAGATGGACAGACGCTGGACCAGTTAACCCAAAGATTAAGGTCACTTTCGAAAGACTGTAACTTAAAAGCCACTAGAGGCAAGCAGAATCTAGGCGATGCAATCCGAGATACTGTCTAGCCAGATTCGACGGAGATTGTTGGAGCAAAGCGTTGAACTATCAGACCGCTTTTGATCAGGCCGGATCACTTGAATTGGTAGAAAAGCAGTCCTAATTATACCAGTTCACACCGACTAGCATCTACACGGCTGTAACCGAGATCTCAGAAAACACGCCCAACCCTACCAGAATGCCTCATGTGACGGCCTCCAGCTCATCGACTGACAAATGTTTCTTCCGTGAGAATGACATACACACCCGTTCGAAGTGCCCTGCTAGAGATGCGTTATGCAATGGGTGTGGAAAGAAGGGGCACTCAAAAAATTTGCCTGATGTCCCGGAACCGAAAGCCCTGCTCCTCAATCACCCGTCCGTTTACTTCGACTGTCACATCAGCTGCGGCTCCGGAGTGTCTTTCGAATGCTGTGGCTGATCTCGAAGTTAACGGAACTCGCTTACAAGCTTTGATAGATAATGGCAATTCTGAAAGATATGTAGCGTCTTCCGTAGTGTTGCAGAACGATTGAAAAGTTCACAAATCTTGCAGCAAGATAACAATGGCCCCTACCGCTCTGTCAAGTGACACGCGAGGTTACGTCCTGACGTCGATCAGGCACAAAGATGCTGTGTGTGTGAGAGTGAGGCTGTCAGTTCTACTAGATTTAAGCGCAGATGTTCTTCTTGGTCACGACTTTCTTAGACTTCATAAAAGTGTTGAACTTCCTTTCGGTGGGACAAGACCACCGTTTTTATTCTGTTCACTGACTTCAGCTCACATCGAAACCCCTCGTCTTTTTCAAAGCCTGGTGCGAAACTGCAGGCCCATCGTGACAAAATCCAGAAGGCACAGTCCAGCTGACGAAAAGTTTACACGAAATGAAATTCGCCGTTTGTTTGCTGAAGGAGTTAGCGAGCATTCCGCTTCCCCTTGGAGAGCTAAAGTCTTAACAGTCCCTAACCACGGGCATAGAAGAAGAATGGTAGTTGACTATAGCCAAACAATTAACAAATATACCCTCTTGGATGCCTATCCCTCCCATGAATTGACGAGATGATCGAACGCATTGTCACGTATGACACCTATAGCACTCCGGATCTAAAGAGTGCTTATCATCAGATCCCTGTTAGGGTAGAACAAAAGCCTTTTAAGGCTTTTGAGGCATGTGGACATTTGTATCAGTTTCGTCGGATTCCATCTGGCGTGACGAATGGCGTCGCTTGCTTCCAACGGACTACTGACAATATAATAGCGCGCGAACGACTGAAAGACATCTTTTTTTACGTTGACAATATTACGGTATGTGGAACCAACTCCGTTGAACATTATCTAAATCTTCGGAAGTTCCTAGACGTGGCCAGAAAATATGGATTGACTTTCAATGAATCAAAAAGCATCATAGCCGCCAAACAAATCAGACTTCTGGGTTATGAGGTATCCAAGAACAATATCAAACCGGATCCTGATTGCCTGAATCATCTGCGAGAATTAGCCCCTCCTCCTAACTTGAAGTCCCAGCGACCAATAATGGGATTATTTGCTTATTACTCACGGTGGATATCTCACTTCTCTGATAAAATTCACAAACTTGTGCATAATAATACATTCCCTCTATCCAATGAAGTCAGAGTAGCCTTCGAGGCTCTAAAAGACGAGTTGTCCATAGCTGCTATTTCTACTATTCAGTACGACACCCCCTTGGCTGTTGAGACAGACGCCTCTGACGTGGCGATCGCAGCCACTGTGAATCAAAATGGTCGACCGGTAGCCTTCTTCTCGCGTAGTCTGTCGTCCAATGAACGGCACTAATCCGCCGTATAAAAGAAAGCGTATGCTGTCGTGGAATCCATAAGTATATGGAAACGCTTCACAACAATTTTAAACTTGTTACTGACCAAAGTTCTATCGCCTTCATCTACGATAATCAGCACAGAGGGAAAGTCAACAACGATAGAATTGAACGTTGGAACCTGGTGAAGAGAACCGAGCGGCTGATGCACTCTCACGTAATTGTTACGGGACTTTCATGACAAATATTGACTTGAAGGGATTACATGAATCGCTCTGTCATCCCGGCGTTTCTCGGTTGATACACTTCGTCCATGCCAGAAACCTCCCCTTTTCTGTTGAAGAAGTTCGAAGCGTTGTCGCCAAGTGTTCAGTATGCTGTGAAATCAAACCCCGTTTTAACTCCAAGGCTCGGGGCGAGCTCATAAAGGCCGCACAACCATTCGAAAGACTGTCGATTGATTTTAAGGGTCCATTTCCATCACTACCCCGCAATCGTTATTTAGTAACAACTCTTGCTTTTCCATGTCCTGATCAGACCAGTGAGACTGATACTAAATGTTTTTATCAGTTGTTCTCGTTGTTTGGTACTACGGCGTACACTAATTCTGATCGTGGATCATCACTCATGTCGTCTAATGTCCAACAGTTTCCTCACGAAATGGGAGTCGCGACAAGTAGCACGACACCATACAACCCCCAGGGTAACGGGCAAGCAGAGCGTTTGAATGAAACGCTTTGGAAAACTGTGTTGCTCGCCTTAAAATCTCGTAACTTGGCAATCAATCAATGGGAATATGTCCTCCCTGATGCTTTGCACTCTGTCAATCACTCCTGCGTACCGCAATTAATGCCACACCACATGAAAGATTACCCATCTATAACCGAAGGTCAACCTCCGGAACAACCCTCCCGATGTGGTTGACTAAGCTTGGGCCGGTGTTCTTTAAGAAGAATGTCAGATAGTCTAACTATGATCCACTCGTTGAAGAAGTTGAATTACTTCAGTACAATCCACAGTACGCGTACATCCGCTTTCCTAATGGCAGGGAGAAAACAGCTTCTGTCCAACAGATGGCCCCCACAGCAGAAGTCATGCGTGAGACGCCCTAGCAAGGATTATAGACACTTTCAATCGGAGAGACTGCATCTGTACCCTCTGATTGCGTCCCTATCACACAGCAGTGTAACAGCATTCCCTCAACTGACATACACAACAGTGAAGCACGACTCCCCCCCCCCAATAACGATCAATCACGTAATCTTGAAACGTTAATCAAACAACAACAGCGTGTTCATCCATAATGTTTGAGAGGCAGAGACGCGTAAACTTATTACATTATGACGATCACTACCAAATATTGTTCCTCCGATCAGGGTACACATGCTCAGTCATCCCCTGTAACCTAACATTTGTTGGTGGAGGGAGAATGTTATAATATTTTGTGTCATTTGTTTCATCCTTGAGTTGGTAATCGATTTACGTTTTCCATTTCAGCTGTCATACGCCAACTGTTAGACGAATAAAGTCTATCATACGGGCCTTTTACTCTTCTGCTTCTGACGCGAGATTGTTCGTTTGTGCCGTCGAATCTGATTGTTCGCAACACACACACACACACACACACAAACGAGCCGACGAAACTCTGAATGCATGCACAGAATGGATAGTTTAACGTCACAGAGCTTAGCCTGAAGGTTCCAGCTAGTTCCGGCACTGTTTGAGGAAGCATCCTGTCTCTCTGAAAAAAGGTAGCCAGATCACTGTTCCATTCTCAAAAAGAAGAAGGACAGAAGTGTCTTACAGCAGCTCAAGGCGGCGAAGACCAGACCGATCAAAAAGCCGTTTAGGTAACGTTAACGTATTACTGGCTTCTTCGCATTCATCGCTAGGTTGAGCGAGCTCAAAAGTGTATAATAAATAAACGTGCTAAGATTATTCTCAGTCAACACTGCTTTGTGAAGCACTTCGTTCATATAGTATGCAGTATTTGATAAGTACTTTTCAGACTGGCAAGCAAGCTTGTTTGCATCAGGCTAACCAAATGAACTATCCAGGTCACCCAGCTAGATGGCTGGATTATATGAAGTGCTTATGGCATGTCGAGTTTTGAGGCAATTAGTGAATAGCACTAAGGAATACTGAACCGAAATAAGATCATTCACAAAAATTAAGAATAAGCGCGAGCCAACAACGAAAGTTGGGATGACGCTGCAGTAATCTGTCTGGTGATCAAAAAGTGCAGAGGTTACTCGCACTCTGTGTTGATTGAAGAGATGAGAATTGTCGCCGAAAGAGACTATTTTGCGCTTCACAACAGTAGAGTTCTTTGAGCGAAACAGCGTATACTTCACGCAACTGGAAGGTTTAACTGTCACGGTATACGTGGTGTGCAAGCATCCTCCGTACCTGAATGTTTCTAGTAAGTCAGAATCATCCGAGGGCAAAGCTGTTTGACGATAACAACAAGAAAGACTTCTACCTCCCTTGAAGACAGGGGACTGTTCACTCATTTCTAGCTCCTGCATACTGATTGGAAACGGGTCGGGCGAACAGTAAGCTAAGAGAGTTCCATCACTTTGCGGACTGTTTTTGGAAAGACGTCACATGGATCGAAGGAGTACTCGTCAAGGCGCCGAAGCTATCCCAGAATAGCGTGTAATCGACATCGGCCAACTGAACCTGGTCCCGTTTTTCTTCGAAAATATGTTCGCCAATCCAAATTCGGCCCATTGGTGGAAGAAGTAGATTTACTGGATTGCAATCAATAATCCGCTCATGTCTGTTTTACTAACCGTCACGAAGATACAATTGCTCTTCCTCATTTGACATCCAAGGGTGAAGATGCCGATCACTGAAAAAGGTCCGACTCCAGAAGTTTTCCACCCCACTGATGAGTAGGAACTCTGGCGTGCAGACACAATTGATGGATTCAACGCATTAGGTAACAATGATTTCACTTGCTCTCAAAATTTACGTGATAACACAGAAAGGTAGCAAAGTATACGTCCTTACTGTTTACTTTCCAGAAAAGTATGATTCTGCATAAATTCCAGATGCTGCATCCTGTTATTTGAGCGGTGATGTATGTGGTGTAATTTGTCTATAAAAATTGATAATATTACATTTTGTATTACGTGCTCTAACATTTATTTTTTGATCTTTCAGCACTCTTGGTTCTGTTTTAAAGTGAGTAAGGCCTTAATTGCGGCAACTTCGTTATATTTCTCTCACGCTCCTCGTGAGAGCTAACTGTACTCAATCGTAGACAAAGCAAGTGAGAACACCAAAAAACTCCACGGGTCGCTTGATGCAGTAAGGGTGAGGACACGACGGTAAACGAAAGATTAGGAAGGTTGGTTGCCATAGTGTTGAGAAAGGGTTTTTTCTCCCAAAGAGTAGTAAGCCCAGGAAAGAGTGATCACCAAGATGATCAGCATACTAACATCGAACCCCTTGAAAAGAGTTACGCCAGTGCTCAGAGGACATACATGGAGTTAGCGTAGAACATACAGACCCAAAGCAATGCCTCTACATATACCCTACACATCTTCACATCTGCGAACATCTGTCATCTAACGACCGACTGTCCCTCCTTTAGGTAATAACTATTTTCCTTACCGGCCTTAAGTTACTCTGAAACGTATAACTTGCTAACCTTTCCCAACCAGAGGTAGATGAGATGAACAAAGGTTTCTGTTCGATGTACTAATTCAGTCGATTACTGTAAGCAGCTAGGTTGCTCGCCACTTTGCGTCCAGAAGAACTGGTCTACTTCAGTATATCACTGGGATCCTGCGGATTTGCCGCGCTGCAGGAAATGTGAACATAAAGTGAGGAAAATGAAACTAAGCAACAGAAGCACGGCATTTTAACAGTGATAAATCAAACGTAACGTTTTGGTCACTTCAGGAAGACCATTTGTAACATCGGGAAAACAGAAACTTCTCAGGCAAATATACAAACAGCCAGAGAAAAAACAAACCCTCAGTGCCTTCTCTTAGGCCACACGATGGGTAACCTAGGTTGGCAGAGCTCTTCCAACTCCCAAGCTGTTGCCAAGCTATTTAGGGAGTACTATTCTGCGGCTCACAATGTGGTTTCGCCAAACTAGCTGGCATCCAAGTCTTCCTCTGAACATCCATTATTGAAGGCTAACTTCTGGGTGTTCGATGCACAGGGCCACTTAATTAAGATCAACCCTTATAGTACGAGGCCAGGCGCGATCCACCCTTGGGTCCTCATAGAAGCGGCCCATAGTTTGGCGGTGCTTCTCCAGAAACTTCGGAATGGCATTCTTCCGGAGGCACGTAAACAGGCCATTGTTGCACTTATATTTAAGATGGACGATCGACACTCTCCGGTAATCTATCGGCAGGTAAGCCTCACTAAAATCTAATGTAAGATAATGAAGCGTCTACTAAAACGCGTCATCCTTAAGCATTTCTTCCCAAATGACCCTTTCCTTTCCCACTCAACATGGCTTCCTTCCCGAAAGATCATACGTAACTAATACATTAATATTCATAGATAGTCTGATAAATATCACATACAACGACCGCATGACAGCGCTTAATACCAGGGTTCGAGGGAGGGGCAGAAAATACCCCGATCCCGTCGGATTAATCCAACGTCTGTTGATCTCATCAGGTCTGTCGTTCATGTAAGGCAGACAATGAGAACGGGGTGTAGGACCACTGTAGCAACTGGTCCAACAGATTAATACCCAGTCTGTTGTCACTATCGAAAACCAATCGACAATGAAAAGCAAAGAACTCAGCGCGTTGACCCTTGTGTATTAGTATCGACCCTGGAAAATAGAGTACAGAGAAAGCACGTCAAGCTAGCGGGGCACGGAGCGAGTTGTGTTTGTAGCCCCGGGACGGATGTTACAAATGGAAAAGCTTGACTAAAACAAAAGTAGGCAAAAAGCCAAAATCATAAAAAATGTACAAGTGAATGCGACTATCAAAAATATCATTTATTATAGTCGCTACACCACGCGTGGTACTATATATAGTGGGGTATACATACCCAGCCAGCAAAATCTCAAATTATCAATATAGTGACCATTATATATATATATAACAAATATGTTTGCTGTAATCCCTAAGTGCTTTTGAAAAAGCTCTTAGAGATTACAGCAAATACTACTCTTATAAGAACAGTGAGGTTACTCGCACAGTGATGTTTTCAGTAAGTAAGAATCGAGCAGTGTTTTTAAGCGATTTCTAGAAGCGATCCTGATGACTTCGGAAGGAAAGCTGTTCTAATGGCCATTATTTCAGTTCAGTTCAGTTCAGATCACAGGACTTGAGGCTAGTAGCCGGTTGCTGCTCAGTTTCTTGCACCAGTGAGCTCAGATGATCCCACCGAACTGCGACAAATGGAGAAGTAAAGCTTCCCTTCAAAAGTGTTTTGGAGTTTTCAGTGGTGTGTAGAACACAGTATACTATTGAAAGAGCAGCAAGAATATCCCCGGTCAAGTCCTCAACAGGACCATGCAAGCGATCTTTCGGGTGCCAAAGGTTGAATGATGGAGGGAAGAGGTATTGGAATCACCGTCAGCAATCATGGTATTCTCAGATAAAAATTTAGGATCAAAGCCAATGCTGGTACTACCATATCTCCATCAGACTCCTGGATGACAGAATAAAAATACTTCCTGGTTTTGATGAAAGAAGAATTCTTCTTTCGAAAGCTGTGAGACAAATAACTAATAAAGAAGTCCTACGCAAACTGGTAATAAAGAGGAGGTGAGAAGCACTAAAATAAGGATGCATGCAGAGGAAAGAGAGAGGGCTGCCATCAGGTTAAGTAGATCCTGATCACCTTATCACTCCGTATCCGGAAATAATGTCAACCAGCAAGCATCAAGCTTACGCTTAAAGTCGGTAGCCGTGTTGGCCAACACTACCTCGGACGGTAATTTGTTCCAACTGTTCACAACTCTACATGCGAAAAAGTTGGCCCGGATTCGAGTCTTTGCTCTTTCCTTCACAATCTTTAACTCGATGTACGCACATATGCATACGCACATATACCATGACCATGTAGCTATAGCCTACGCCCACGATCGTGCCCTCTCAGCGATGCATTTTCGTTGCGAGTAAACAGCTGCTCGCCTGCCTCAGTTAATCCTCTCAATATTTTAAAGACTTCTATAAGGTCTCCTCTTTTTCGTCTTCTTTCCAAAGAGAAGAGACTAAGCTGCGTAGCTTAAGCTGATCAGCTTGAATGCTAGTCGTAGACCGTGATTTCCTAAGCTGTCCTGTTTGAGAAAATTATTTTACGGGAGAAACCGCTTTCTTAGCTTGGTACCTGGTGTAAAAGTGGAAATCGTCAAAATCTTCGTCATAGACTCATATCTGTTTGTTTTAACTGACCGTTATCTAAAAACGACCTTATCGTTAGTCTTTTTTGAAATTCGGTATGGCTGTTATTCAGTGGGTTCAATGGACGATGATGGAAGTAGGAAGTCACGGCTTTCGATGGTTCCGTTTCTCTAGACGAGGAATCTTTGTACCACTTGTGCGAATAGCCAGCGCGGGTAACTCGAAGTTTGATTTAAATTTTCCCGCTGCTATTGTCTACACATTTTTTGTTCTGTTGGTGCCCTGTGCAGCAAAAATTACATTCGATTACTGTTATTCTGTACCGAAGAATATACCGGATCATTACCTATTGAAACTTTAGGGTTGTATTCTATCCGTTTCTGTATCAGTTTTATATTGTGTGGTGTTTGTTTCCATTGACAATGACGCGAGTAAGAGCTAACAATGCCGGGACCAAATTCACTGAGGCAAAGAGCAGTTGCTGCCGTTATGGATGCAAAATGCCCGTGCAGAACGGTATGCAGTGCCACCAGTTTCAGAAGTGATATTTTAGGATCGAGCGATCCGGAGACAACCGGTTCGGAATAACACAGCGAGTAGACAAAGAGTATATTGTTGATTTGCGAAATCAACGCGAGAACAAACGGATACAATTATGAAGCGATAATGGAGCGGAGCGACAAGCGTGAACGCAGCGGGGTCGTACGTTCGATTGCGCGGGGTATTTGTTGGTATCTCTACTCGTTCAGACAACAGTTTAAACACCTACAAGAGTTAGAAACAAAAAGTGTACAAATGGCACTCGTAGCTCTAACATAGTTGACGATACGGAATAGGGTCGCTAGAGAGCTCCCCTCCTAGAAGGCAACCAGAGTGTTGACTTTCAAAATGTTGCAGTGTTTCAGTTAGGCGAAACCGTTGACACAGGCGTGGATGGTCTAATTCACTCCTGCCACACAGCTTGCGTGTACGGCTGGTGAAATAACGAGGGAGAACAATTGGAATTGTTACAACGGAGCACTGGGCAATTGTGTAGTTCGCCGGTATGGTGTTTCAAGGCCGAAACGAGTTGGAAACGGCCATTTAGGCGCGAAAAGATATTTTTCAAATTTTTCATGAAATATTAAAATGCATATTACGGGACAAATATATAGATTTCTTCGAGTATACTGGGGGTTTTGCAATGGAAAAAATCAGGCGTACCTAAAAATCGCCCATATTCGCACCTTTGTCAAAAAAATGTGTCGCCATTTTTTTCGATAAA
>JTDE01002399.1:3309-15535 GCA_014338405.1 Paragonimus skrjabini miyazakii
CGTTTGGGCCGAACGGGAACACCATTCGGAATGCTTATATGTTTGGATCTCAGAATCCGACGTCATGTTCGTTTACGAGACAGTGACAGGACCGGAGGTGAAGGCAGTATTTTTTTCAGTTTGCAGCATACAGACGCATCCTGATGCTTCACGGAGTACAGCCTTGGAAATATGGCGGGAGCGGATGATGAAGTTTGCGTCGAGCACAGCTCGGTGGAGCCAGCTCAACAGCAATACTGACAAAAGTCGATTCCTGCTAATACCAGTTGGATCCGACAGCTTTCATGCACATGAGCTTTTCGCGATTGTAATCGGCGGGATGCACATGCTATTTTTGTGTTAACCAAGACCAATTCTGGTCAAGAAGCGGCGGTCACACCCGGGACAGCCAACCAATGGAAGAGGCTGGGCACCTACTTCCTGCTCTGCATCAACCCTGTGTCAATGCACACCAAAATGCACTGATAAACCAGCATTAGATTTACACCTCTGACCACATTTTGAACAGATATACTCCGTTCGCTTATTCTGTATATTGACATTTACCGGTGCGGAGACGCTGACGGCGTTTTCAGTTTTTCGACCGAAAGTACGTTGAAGCCAGGTAGAATGACTGGCCGCCTAGCTAGTCAGGACCTGCACCGAAATTGTCCAGTCAACACCACGAGGAGATATTGACTACTACTACCGGGAGTAGTAATGAACGCCAGAATATTAAACTGTACGTGTTGGCACCTCTAAATATGGCTGCTTGACGCTTCAATCATTTCATACAATATCTGATAATGCTTCCAGCTAGCAGTGGTCCATTTTGAGTTTAACATAAGACACCGAGCAAGTCTCCACTGTCTTCGCAGGCAGTCTGTTTCAGTCGTTTACAACTCCGGTAACAAAGAAATTAGCTGTCCGTGAATTCTGAGCTGATGCCGTAAATAACTTAAAGCTAGGACTAATTAACCGCAAACTCGTGTTTCTCTTTAAGAGTTCTAATCCTTCAAGATAAAAAATCCAATGACCATTCGGAAAATATCAACAAGATTGCTATTTTTCTATGCTTCTCTAGTTAGAAATGGTCCAGGATTTCATGCTTTTTCTCATAGTTCCTTCGTTTAATCTCTACGAACAAACTTGTAAGCCCCCTTCGTAGCCGCTTTGGTACTATCTTGTCCTTTACGAGGAAGGAGCTCCACGCTCGCATGGCCTACTCTAAGTGAGGTTTAACGAGCAACTTGTACAGCGACACTGATAGATCCGCCTTTCTACTCGCAACCACCATTCCAACCGCATTAACACCCAGTTTGCACCCTCCTGCGGCCTCTAGACACAGCCTGCCGGCTTTAACCCTAGTACCGATATGAACGCCTGGGTCCCGTGTGAGCACTCTTCTGTTTCTGGTGCGGAATGATCTGTCTGAGGTAACAGCCATCTTGAGCAGCCTCCTGTCTTCTTCCTCAATAAAGCTTTGCGTTTGGATACATTCAGTGGGATATTCTGCTCAACGGATCATACTTGTATATTATTCATATTCATCGTAAGGGTTTGATCATAGTCTTCTACCGTCTTCACGTCCTTCGCGAACGGATGGTACGGACAGCTTAGAGATTAGGTCAGATCATTTGTAAATATCATAAACAACGTGGGGCCTAGAACTGACCCCTGTGAGATACCACCGCGTGCTTGTCCTTGTCGTAATCTCGCTCCTTTTAATTCCACACAGAGCTCCCCATTCATAAGAGGCTCATCTTAACGAAGAGCCTCAGAACTATGTCACATAATCTCAGTTTTAGAAGTAGCCGTTGATTTACCAAGTCAAACGCCCTCTGGAAGTCAGCATAGCAGACTGTAACACCACCTTATTTCCCAAACCTTTTCGTAACCCCGGCAAGATAACAACAGGACTCTGGTACACGGCCCCCTCTTCATGAAACCGTGCTGGTGCACAGAAGCAACGGTGTTGTTCGTACAATATACCACTACTTCATATTCAATTGTTACTTCTCAAACCCTCACCACCACACAGGTATTAGTTACCTGCCTTGTGAAATGAGGACAACAAGACCTGTGTCAAGAAAGCCATTTATCAAGTGATTTATCGAAGAGGTCAGTAAGTGGCTCGAATAGTAGCTCAGACAGCGGCTTGCATAAAGTCACGTGGGAGGTCTGAGTTACCTTCTTAGTGATGTGTAGGCCCAGTATCACTGCAACCTGCAACTTCGTCTCTTGGTTACACCGGTTGGACTCGGACTTCCACACTCGTCGTATGGTGCTATTAATTCTATTGTACAGCTTGAAAATACGTGCAGTGACCGAGCTCAGTCGGGCTGGAGTTGAAAACTGCGCACTATTATTATTATCAATAAGAGCTCGTAATCGATGGAAACATAGCGTCACAACTACGAGAGGTTTATAGTTTGTAATCAGATGAAATTACAATTATTTGACAGCTGAGAGGTAACTGAAGTGTCTCGCTAGTCTGGTTAACGAATTGACACCGCTAAAATGGGTCACGCATCGAGGCAATCTAACATGTCGATATAAGAGGTCTGACAATGCTGGGAAAATAAAGAAATTATTTAAACTCCCCGGAGGGTCCTAGAAGTTTCTGAATTATAAGCATGTAGCGACTATAATAAATGATATTTTTGATAGTCGCAATCTGCGAATACTGCGTATCCCCCGATTACTAAAACCCGATATAGCAGTTGATTCATTACACACTCACGAAACCACATCAGTTTCATTCACCCGCGTCACTTATATAGAATTGTGCTTAGAACAAAACGGTAGTTATCAGTAGGTTTTTATACTTATCGCCTACCTATCTTCACCTTTTAGAGCCCCATCTCAACGTTTCCCGTGTTTAGTGAATTGTAAAAGCAGAAAATGTTGAAGACATGTCCGAGTAGGTTGGTTGCAGTATATATATCTCACTTTCAGTCTATCGCCAATGAAGGAACCTCGCTGTTCGCCAAGTACCACTTCATAGTCATACCCGGAAAAGGCAATCCTGCAAACCAACTCGTTAAACTGTTCTCTACTTTATCTCACTCATGCGAGTTGTATATAATATAGTATACTTGGATTCATCATCAAACATTGCTCATTCTGAACTATTCAGAGAATGGAATTGCTAGTTTGATCTAGCTGACCTGGCCCATGGGGGTCTGTGTATGACGCATGCCTTCACACTAGTTAGTTGCTCTACCCGGTTGACTTAGGCTATCAAAACGTCTCAAAATACAGCATGTTTCATTACGGGTTATTCTAACCTGATTCACTTAAGCTGTGAAGCACGTCTTGGTATGTACTGCAGATTCACACTAATAGATGCTTCACCGTCATTCACCTAAGCTATGGATATCCTCTGAGAATTCAGTATATGTTTACACTAGTAGCTGCTCCTTCCGAACCACTTTTACCATGAACAATTTGGAGAACGAACACATGCATGAAGTGATGGGGTCCATGGTAATCATCATGTTTGATACCGTTGGTTGTCATATTGATTGGACAGTTACTTGGCGTTCTAAACAGTGTGACTGGCTGCGAGGTATACCTCTCAGTGATCAGCAAGCAGCTTGCTTTCATCTGTTTCCGTATATTGTTCCGTATGAACGCCACGCGACCCCAATCTAGTTTGAAACAATGCATTAGGGTGAGTAGGACCTACTTCTGAAGAATCTCGGCGATAGAGTGGAACATGATACCTTGTTACTGCGTCGTTCCGCATACACTGAAGATAAAAACGATCATATGGTTGCGTCATTTCCAACCATTTCTAACACCAACGTTTCATCGACCAGTATCTACCTGAAATCTTGCAACCAAAGAGAACTAGTATGAATATCCTATAGACGAGGAAGCTGGAAATGTTGCAATACATGCTTCACTATCAAATGTGTTAGTGTTCTTGTTGAATTGCAATGCCAACATCGTATAGTCGCACATTTCCGTTTCGAATAAATCTTCAAAACGCCGCGAAATGAAGCAAGCTCAGGTTATCGGATGACGTACTCCATCTCAATAATGGCAGTGATCGCATTCATAAGATTTGGAAACGAGAGCTATCACCGATAAGGGGTACTTTCGCGAAAATGTTGAAAAATTCCCTCATCACCAAATCAGTACTTTTGGGACTTACTCGATGTCGTCAGTAAAGCTTCTAGCGACCGCTTCAAAACATTACTTGACTCTCATTTTCCAAAAATCCTTTTATGCGAATAATCAGTTTGTTTTATGATATTTACTATAATCCACCAGAGTGATGCTACACCCTGTTTTCAATCATTGCTTTTCAGGTCAACAGACGCCCGCTTGACACTGAACAAGAAAAACCGACTGGATCCGGGACACTTGGGTCTTTGCCTCGAACCCGTGTATCAATCGCTGAATCCTTGAATCCCTCAGCATATGTCTTGATCTGCCAACAGATTTCATTTTCGTCTTATTATATATCCACTTGTTGCTTTGCAACGCATGTAATCATCTGACACGATCACGCATATCCGAGCGTGTTTCTCACAAATGCATTGAGAAATATATTAGTATAATATTAATAATTATTATTATTGTCATCCATCATCATGTTGTCTCCGCACCTCGCCAGTTCCCCACAACGAATTCTCGTTTCTCTCACATCCATTTAGATATTGTTGGTCCTCTACCTCTTTCTTGTGTTGATCGTTTCACTCGTTGGCCGATGGCTATTTCCATGTCAGACACCACTAGTGTTACAGTTGTCAAGACGTTTATGCTCCACTGGGTTGCTAAATTCGGTGTACCTTCAGTAGTTACTACCGATAGAGGAGCTGTTCCGTGATATGACGTGTATGCTTGGCTGCGAACACATTAAAACGACCGCATATCGCCCCTCTTCGAATGGTCTAGTGGGACGTTTCCACGGACAACTGAAAGCATCATTAATTCAGCCGACGAAAACAGACCAACAGTAATCGGAATCACAAGCATCCATGATCCGAAGATAGAAGTGTTTTAGCTGAAATAGTAGAAGTGAGAATCAATGTTTTCGTCGGATAAATAACGAGCATCTAAGTTGGTCATTATCCTTCGGAAAAGTAAGCATTGATTTGCGTACACATGAAAAGCCACATTCAAGCATAGTCAATAAACAATAAACAAAACAATACGCACGTTGCTAATGATAGGGTGGGTCGTGTTACCCATGTTTACACCGTACCGATGTTAGAAACAGCCAAATAATAGCGTAGACATTTTCCCACCGGAAATATTATGAGGGAAACAGGCCGAACATATAATTCTAATGCATAACTAACCAACAAGCGTGGCGACATAGTTATCTTTTGGGAATTACTGTGATACTTTTTGCACAATGCAAAACAACGCGAAATTGGGCGTTTCTGCGAGAGGGGAATATGCATTCCACCACAGAAATTCCGATGAGAGCATTTTCAGAACGTAAAATCGATTAGGAAGACAAACATGATGCTTTTATCGAAAAAATGGCGATAAAATTTTCTCAAAAAAAGTGTGATTATGGAAAATCTTTAGGTATGACAAATTTTTCTCATTGCAACACAAATATTATACTCGATGAAATCCATACATGTTTTCCGTTATGTGCATTGTAATATTTCACGAAAAGTTTGAAATATCTCTTTCCGCGCCTAAATGGCCGTTTTCAACTCGTTTCGGCCTTGAAGCACCATACCGGCGAACTACACAATTGCCTTTCGTTGTCATATATTTGAGTTAATCAACCCTTCATCTCTGTTTGCTGTTATTGCAATCTTTGGTAAATCTTATTCATTGCTTTAATTTTATTAACAAAGTAAGTCTTAACATCTGAAAGTGTAAGTTTTATAAATCAAACCCTCGTTGGTCTTACACTTAACCCCTGTTTCACGTCATTTCAACAAAAGGATGAACTCGTTTGTCGGTGGTAGCTGTGAACTTGTTGTGTTCTGATATGACTGATAGCTTGAACGGCAATTATCCGTTTCACGGGATTCGCCTTGAAGGTCGTTCAAAAGGCAAAACGGTCCTTTCGGCGCGAATCCTCGATTTTTGAATATTTTATGAAATTTTAAAATCGGAATTTCAGGCGAAGTACTCAAAGTACATCAATTGTAAATAAGCGGCGTTAATGGAAAATTGGAATACATCGAATACGTTCCAGAATTATTAGCTTGATGATGAAAAATTTTCCCACCATTTTCGCGAAAACAACCCACGTAGGCTACAATGACATTGTTAGTTTCCCCTATCGGGTACACCACCCTCCCGTGACACTGTTTCCTCTCTACCCCATGCCGTCAATCCTGTGCACCCTGTGGGCCAATCAGGTGCGTCCAAGATGCGCTGATCGTCATTCGTTCGCACTCGCAATAAATGGGCAGTATACGTTAGAAGTATGCTTTCTCTCGAATCGAAAACATGAGCATAAACGCTGTTGATTTGTCAACATTATTTCAGGACCATTTTGGTAGTGTCGTTTCTCCACGACAGTTGTTGATAGTCTAAGTCAATCGGGTGGAGAGTCTACTAGTGTGATCGCATCCTGTAATCTGAGACGTTGTTGAGAGTCTAAGTCAGTCGAATGGAGCAGCTACTAGTGTGAACGTTTATTGTGTATACAGACGTTCTCCATTGCCTAAGTGAATTAAGTTGAAGCATCTACAAGCGTGAACGCGTCCTGTAGTCTGAAACGTTGTTAATAGCCTAAGTCAACCGGGTGAAGCATCTACTAGTGTGTTCGTATTCTGCATGCTGAAACGTTATTCATAGGTTAAGTGAATGAGGTTGAAGCACCTATTAGTTTGAACGTATACAGGCGTTCTCCATAGCTTATGTGAATCATGTTGAAGTAGCCACTAGTGTGACCACATCCTGTATTTAAGACGTTGTTGATAGTCTATGTCAATCGAGTGGAGCAGCTACTGGTGTGAACATATACTACATACGCGGGCGTTATTCACAGCTTAATTGAATGAGGTTGAAGCATCTATTAATGTGAACCTGTACTGCATACTCAGACGTTCTTCAAAGCTCAAGTTGAACAGGTTCAAGCAGCTACTAATGTGAACCAATACTGCACAGACAGACGTTAATCAGAGTTCATGCAAATCAGGTTGAAGCAGCTACTAATGTGAACGCATACTAAGACATTCTTTATTGGTCAGGTCAGCGGGATCATCCTCTGAATGGATCAAAAGCAGCAATGTTTGATAATGAATCCAAATATATTGTACTATATACCACTCTTAAGGTAGAGAACAGTTTGACGACTTGGTTTGCGTAACTATGAAGGGGTGTTAATCACCACCACCCTTTCTGCTAAACCAGCGCTTAACGCACTGAGGTTTGAACGTACACCGACCGACCCCCTCATAATTGGGTTACGCGAAGGTGTGAACGTCCGCTGTGCATGACACAGGCAGTGCTCTGCCTGAATCACTGCGGACGTTCACCATTTCTCCACTCGACGGGTGGTGGTAAATCACGGACAATTATTACCGCGGACACTGGGTCTATCCGGCTCGTGATAACACCTGCATAGACAACGCGATAAGCCCACGTGGGATGATGGCTAGATATACTTCGCGTCCTGATCGCACACAACTTTCGGACCGGATTTGGAACAGATACCCAAGCTGGGTTTGATTGCAATTCCAGCTGGCTCCAATAAATCTGAATGTTCGGAAATGTTTCAAACAAACTGTAAATATCGGACGTTATATGTGTGAGATAAATTCTAGGAAAAGTGCAACAGCAGAACTAATATAAGACTTTCTATTCTATTCAATAGTCGATCACTAGACTATTCAAACTAGTTCGTTCCTATTCACTGCAATAGTCGATTAGTAATGTTTGCATCGTTTGCAACCATAAACCGCATAGACGCAATTCAACCAAGTTCACTTGTTCAGTCTAAGTTACAATTCGTTCCTATTCACTGCAGTAGTCGATAAGTAATGTTTGCATCGTTTGCAACGCCTCGGCATACGATATACGATCACACTAGTAGATGCTCCACCCGATTGACTTAGGCTATCAACAACGTTCCAGATTACAGGATGCGTTCACGCTTTTAGATGCTTTCACTTGATTCACCTAAGCTATGAAAAACGTCTGTGTGTGCATTATATGTTCGCACTAATAGATGTTTCAACTTCATTCAATTAAGCTATGAATAACGCCTGCGTATGCAGTATACGTTCACACCAGTAGCTGCCCCACCCAGTTGACTTAATTTGTGATAAGTGTCTGAGTATGCAGAATATGCTCACAATAATAGCTGCTCCTTCCGAACCACCTTTACCATGACCTATTTAGAGAACAAACACATGCGGGAAATGATGAGAAATTTGTATTTAAGCGTTTGGGGTACATGGTTATCATCATCTTTGATTCCATTGATTGTCACATTGATCGGACGTTTTCTGCACCGCAATAGGTACTTGGCGTTCTAAACATCGTAGTGTGACTGGCCGACAGGTATACCTCCCGGTGATCGGCAGGCAGCTTGATTTCACCTGTTTCCGTATATTGTTCCGCATGAACACCACGCGACACCAATCTAGTTAGAAAAAATGCAGTAGGGTGAATAGAACTTACTTCTGAAGATTCTAGGCGATAGAGTGGGACAAGGTTTTCTTTTCTTACGCCGATCCATATACACTGAGGATGGAAACAACCATATGATAGCGTCATTTTCAACAATTTCTAAGAGCAGCGTTCCATCGACCAGTATCTAACTGAATTCTTGCAAACAAAGAGAAATAGTATGAACATCGTATAGAAAATGAAGCTGAAAATGTTGTCATACATGTTTCAGTGTCAAATATGTTGATGTTCTTGTTGAAATGCAAAGCAAACACAGTATAATCGTATATTTCCATTTCGGCCACATCTGTGAAACGCCGCAAAATGAAGCACTCTCATGTGTTAGGATGACGTATTTCATCTCGAAAATGGCAATGATTGCATTTATAAGACTTGAAAATGTGAGCTAACGCCAATAACGGGTTGTTTTCACGAAAATTGTGGAAACATTTTTCATCAATTTTTTCATTAACGCCGCCTATTTACAACTGATGTACTGTGGGTACCTTGCCTGAACTTCCGGTTTTAAAATTTCATAAAATATTTAAAAATCGAGGATTCGCGCCGAAAGGACCGTTTTGCCTTTTGAACGACCTTCAAGGCGAATCCCGTGAAACGGATGATTGCCGCTTGAACTCCTCAGTTTTAACCTGATATTCCGCATAGTAACTTATGAAAATGAAAACATTCTTTCAGTATCGCCGCAGCACTGGGTGCCCTCAGAGGTTCACTGGCGCAAGAACCTGGACAATTTCTGGCTGAAGCCGTTTCGTCCAGTAAACCAAACTGAACTTTTTCACTAACCGGGTAGTCAACTCGTGTAACAAATTACCTGCAAAGATCGTGGAGGCCTCCAGCGTAGATGTATTCAAAACGGAGCCAGACAAATGTTGGAACAAACGTTCTCTCACTTTGTACTAATCGAAAAATTATTTGTTATTACCGTTCAGGGCAACCTGGATTTGTTGTGTCTTTTCGCGCGGGTAACTCGAAATTTGATTTAAATTCTCTTGCTGTTGTCTACTCATATTTTTATTTTATTGGTGCCCTGAGCATCAAACAACTGCATACGTTTACTGTTATTCGTCACTGAATAACATATTGAGTAAAATTTTTGGGTTAAATTGTTTCTGTCTCTGTTCTATATCGTATTGTTCTTGTTGCCTATGACAATGACCCCGGTCATATCCAGTAGCACTGGGACTCAACGAACACTCGCTGAAGCGGTGAGCCTTTGCGGCCGTTACGGGTGCAAAATGTCCGTATAAAACGGCATGCAGTGTTACCAGTGTCAAAGGTGGTATCACTTCAAGTGCACTGGCCTATATGAACACCAGTACAAACATCTTTCTTCCTCAGCTCTGAACTTTGTATGCATGAGCTGCAGGTTCGATGACAGTCAAGGTGTCGCTTTGCCGCTGACTGTCCACGTGCGCTCCACGAAAAGTGAAGCAACGCAGAAATCCTGCGGCTGTAAATGCGAGAATCTGTTTGGCATAGTTTGACCTTCCATTTCTCCCATGGAGATTAGGCTGAAGGAGTGCCAACAGACCTTGTCAGAAATGAAGTTGGAATTTCAGTCTTTAAATGAGTACATAGCAGTCGATCTCCCTGGGGTTGCAGCCACCAAGAAGGCAGTTGCCTTATTAACTGCGCAGCTAGAGGAGGCAGCAGCAAATATGAAGGAGAGAGCTCTCAGAGACAGGAGTATTGATGTACGGGGTCGATTCTCCTCAACGTCTTCTCCAACCGAGCAAGCTAAGTTAGTCCTGACATCTTCATTCCCCTCAGACGTTGCTAATCTTGTACTGGTGAGCAGGCTACGCGCTAAGACAACCAAAAGGTCGTTGGGCCTCTTGGTTATCTTGCCAGCCACACTTAATCCTGACACTGTAGTGGGAAAAACGGCGGCTTTGAAATCCGCCAACGCCCACTTGAAAGGCGTGTCTTTTGATCGCTCTCAACAAGAGAGAGCGAAACGTGAACAGCGCAGTAAAACCAAGTCGCTCATCATGGCAGACCAGAAACTACAGCTTGAGACTAAAGTCGTAGTTTCTGCCCCAATAGTACCCACTCCGGCCACTGTGCTAGTGGAGGAACGCAGGGATGCTCTCTCCGTAGTCACCACCCCAACGGCTGACTCTTCAAGCATGGGCTCCACTGTTGAAGACATTGTACTCAGGCCATCTCTCGAGTTATCTAAGCCAGAAACCACCGATAAGCCCGGTAGAAAATTCTTCATTCCTAGGATTCGGAACGATAGGGGCCTGCTGGGGTCGCCGCACGTTACCCAAAGTAAAATATTTTGTTTGTCCGTCCCACAGGGTATTTTCCTCGGTGACCCTGTTAAACAGCGCACACTGCCCCTCTTCAAGCCCTGAATTCAGAAGACAAAAGTCAAATTTTCCATGGGTGAAAAATGCCAAACACCCTCCGAAAAAGGAGAATTTAGCAGGAGTGCAGAGGTCACAAGCAGCGACACCAAGAATGCTGGTCAGGCGTCCTGTAGGAACGCTGACATACGCAAATCGGTGACGTCGCGTTCGCTGCCTCACAAGAGGGCCAACAGAGTCACTGGGCAGCTCAGACCGAATGCATCCCCACTGCCACCATCTTCAATTCTAGGTCTTCTTTCCCAAGTTTTTCCTCGCACTATCCTATCTCTTTTTTTGCCAAGTCATGTAGAGAAATAGCTCTCAAGTGCATGTACACGAACTGTCTAAGTTTGTTTAATAAATTACCGGAAATCAGACAGCTAATTCATGATACACAACCGCACATATTTGCTTTCATGGAGACCTGGCTCACAGGTGACATCATTGAGGGTGAACTGAATGTCCCTGGGTATTCACTTTACCGAGGGAGAATGGGAGGTTTTGCGATTTTCCTTCACCAGCATCTCCCAACACCCACGGTTATCGGTGGATTTCACTTCTCTAATAAATGTGATGCTCTGCGGCTTCGATTGGCTTTGCGTGGCCCAGACTCACTCCTAGTGGGGGTCATTTGCCGTTCTCCTTCATCGGACATCTTCGACGATGACACTCTTCTTATGAAACTAGACAACTTCCTAGGACCACAACACCTTACTCATCTGCTTATTATGGGCGACTTCAATGCTCTGAAGATAAACTGGACATCAGTTTCCCACCAGGAATGTGAAAGTGGATTCTCGACCTCCTTATGGACGCTGGTACGCCGGAGAGCGTGGATATTCACGTTCTACCGATCACACGCAGCACGCGAGAGCGAACGGATAACAAGACGTAACGGTAGCAGAGCGGAACGACAAGAGAGCACACAGCGAGGTCTTGCGTTCGAGCACACGGTGTACTTGTCGGTATCTATATTCGTTCAAGCAACCGTTTACGCACGTACAAAAGTTGGAGACAAAAAGGATACAAATGGCAATTTTAGTGATAACATATTTAGCAGTAAAAAAATAAGGTCGCCACATGAGCTAACTTGCCTGGGCGGTCAAGGTTGTGAGGTACGGAACCTATTCTCAGAATATCGTCACGTGAGCAATGTGGCAGTTCGCCGACCCGTATTACGGAACCTTCGGGATGCGTGATCAATTGATCAACTAATCACGGTACACAGCTTGCGATGGTTAGGTCACGTACTCCGTATGCCATCTGAT